>JAUJYS010003048.1:0-13697 GCA_033995665.1 Melogona broelemanni | reverse complement strand
CTACTGTGAATTAAAAAAAAAATAATGGCATAGGCACCTACCAAGCACAAATGTTTATGTGCACCAGCCCTTGTAACTAAACCGCGAAACTTGAATTTGGCGACCGAGGTTCGGCTCCAGTCTGGCGACGATCGAAAGATGGACGAGAAAGAAAATGCGAGCAGCAGATGGATAAATGGAATGTCGAGGCCACCTGAATGGAGAAAATATTGGAAGCAATAAATTAATACTCATCACGTGCTAGGGGGACGAGCGAAGCTTCGAGAATATTCTTTAAGATTCCCGATTGTCCCCTTATCACTGAAAAGCTATAAAAGCACGAGCACGACAAAGGCTCGGGGCTTATTTTCTTGATTTCAGTACACACCACAAAAACAGCATTGGCTGGTCTTAATTGACTGGGCAGAGTGTTTAATGTGTTAGTATCTCAAGATATAAGTCAAGTTTAAATTTATTTCATCTCTCGAACAAAGAACAAAGTAACAAGTTTCAAGTCGGAAACAGTAACAACATTATCACCATCATTGTTTTTTGTGAACATCAGCATCATCACCATCACCATTTCGCTGCAGCAATAAATTTTGCAACAACAAAAAGGAAAGAAACACTAGCCATCAATTTTAATTTTAACATCTTTTTTTGAAACAATGAGTTGACCATTGTATTTTTTTTAGGACACCATCACCATCAATTAATTTTTTTTTACAACTTCTTCGAAGAACTGGATAACACTTGTTCTCAGCATCGTAAAAAGTGACGAGCCGCTGCCGATACCGCAGATTATAAAATCCACGACCGAGCATCTGTGCCGACGTCCACGAAAGCAGGGAACATTAAGTTTTTCATATATTCGACCAACCCATAACGAGCAACAACATTTTATTATCAACTACGAGACGACGAGCAAGCAACAACGCAGATTTCCAGTCCGCGACTGCCCAGTTGTCGTCAAAGCTGCTGAAAATAGAACATTGTTCTTCAAACACCACCTAAAAGAAAAATACCAACACCTTCATCACCATCCTTTTTTTTTTTGGAAACAATTTTTGAACTGAACTCTTGGAAAGTGAAGTGCAGTGCCTCCTTCGTCGCCACCGCATTCACCACCATCTCCACCTCCACATCCATCTCCATCACCATTCTTGACAATTTATTTTTTGGACTGAACTCCTGAATTTTTGAAAAGTGCAGTGCAGTGCCTCCTTCGTCGCCACCGCGCTCACCACCATCTCCACCATCACCTCCATCGCCATCGCCACCCCCTCCAGTCCGCACATCCAGCATCCATCACCACCTCCGGTCTCGCCAATTTCAAGGTAATAGAGAGCAACATAATTCTTCCCTTCCCCACCTTAAAAATCAAAGTAGGCGCATATGTCATTGCTACAACTCAGGTCAAAATAAACATAAGATTGTGCTAATATAGTCCGCGCTTGGACTTTGTCTTCTGCTACTGATCAATATTTTTGTACCTACCCAATCAGGGAGTACAGCGTAACAGGCAGCCGTCTCGGTCGAGAAGGGTTCCAAAACCCTTCATCGTCCGTCGTCGCAAGTTCTGCGTGAATTGCGACGAACACGAGCGCGTCAACGGGCGTCGCTACTACTAACTGGTAAAAACACAGCTTTTCATCATCGTATAACCTATAGTAAAAGAAATAAAAGTCAAAAGTTAATTAATAAGTCACAAGCACATCATTCATCAGTAACTAACATACACCGCCTACGAATTTGAATTTGATATTAATAAAATTTTCTTCATTCTTACTTACAATATTAATTATCGCACAAGTCATCGAATAAACCATGATCATTGAATATTGTTGATCTTTCCAACGAATTGTGTAAGCACATAATATTATGTCCATGAATAATAAAAAGGCTGGACCATTGTAAAATTCAACCATCGCTTCAATTAATTGAATTTCAGATACTAATATCGTGTTCCTTAATCTAATTCTTATTCAGCCAAAGGCAAGGTAAAAAGAATCAAAACGCCGTTGCGTGTGTCAAAATTCGCCATCGTTCTCTAAAGACACAGTTTCTACCCCCACCTGTTGGTATGTTTCAAGCGGGGTAGTCTAATCAAAACGCCGTTGCGTGTGCACCGATTGGAAGAAAGATAATCAAAGAAAAAGAATTAAAGATTTTTCAACAAGGTAATTGCAACAATTTTCTGCATAGAATAATTATAACTTTGTTATTTTGTTCGATTGAAAAGAATAACGGTTAATCAAACGGTTTATTGTTGCAATTCAGGTATTAAAAGTTACAAAGAAATAAATCACCACATCAGTAAAATAATTTAAAGTAAATTTCACAGGTAATTACAATGTCATTCGCCACATAGTAAGCTGATGTTTAATTTGTCTCAAATTGCGTCTAATGTCACGTATGCCATTGTAATTTAGTTCGTCGAAACCCAAGTCCAAAGATAAAGATTTTATTAAAAGTAAAGAATTCTAGAGACCCAGCAACTTCAAATTAAAGATTCTCCAAGCGCATTAACCAGGTTTTCTCCCCAAGTCACAACAGTCCCCAAGACCATCCATATCGTCGCCGAGTAAGTAAACTAATAAAATAAACCAATTGCTTTTCAGCTTACCATTCGCTAAAGGTATTCCCGCCTATAGGAAGGTGGAGCATATAATCGAAGTTGTGACTTCGGTTCCCCGTGTTGAAAAGAGCAGTATAGTTCACCACCAATCCATCTATAAAATTAAAAGAAACAATTAAGGATTAGCAAACGGAATAAATAAAATAGATCCACACATTTTAATTTCACGCTTCCACACTCACTAAAATTAATTACATACTTTTATTAAATCGATCCACACTTTCAAAAATAATTCATTAATTAAAATTAGATCCACACTAATTTCACGCTTCCACACCTAAATCAAATAATTCAATAAACTTAAGCTATTTTTGCGGCAACAGTTACCACATAAGAAACAAAATAACATATTTCCAAAATCTAACAAATAAATAAAGTTTAATAAAAATTCAAATTGGTTTAATTTATACGACGAGTATCGGTGTCCAGGTCTTTCGGCCATCATCGATAAACACTTGTCGTGAATATTACAGGCACTGTTCTACAATTGCAATCAATATTAAACTCTGCTTCAATTTACCAATTTCTGATATCAATTATTATTTCACGTTGTAATTTCCAGTTCCAAGTTTAAAAGGTCCAAAGCAAGTACAAGCGCCGCGATACAAGCCAAAGTCAAGTTACAAGCACGCGCCACCCTCGTCGCCACCATCACGCAAGTCCCGTTCACCATTTCGTAATTCGCGCGGCAGTGTGACCGCTTGCCTGTACCAGCGCGGCAAATTCAAATAAAAACGTGACAATTAGGTTCACAGACATTATTTTAGATTGAAATGATATATTTTAAAGCATTCACGGGCATAGACATATTGACACACTGTAAAGGGTGTCAACAATGAATCACATTTTAATTTGACAATCATCAAATACGGTCAATATTATATTAAAATAAAATTTCATTGTAAACAAAAGCTTACATTTAAAATTAGTTAAGCTAATTGGTTATGCTGCAATGTACTTAATTTAGTGCATATTAAATGTTTACTTGAGAGTTACATAATTAATTAGATTTATCATTGTGTTGACCTCCTTTTGAAGTTCGGAGGAGTTTGGCAATGGCATTTCCCGGCTTATTTTTCCCCGCAGAGGCAAGTCAGCGTCAAGTTCACGCTTGTTTTGTCCCTAGAGTCTTTGCATTGATTGTCATTGATTTTTC
The DNA here is from genome assembly GCA_033995665.1 of Melogona broelemanni. Classification (NCBI taxonomy): domain Eukaryota; kingdom Metazoa; phylum Arthropoda; class Diplopoda; order Chordeumatida; family Chordeumatidae; genus Melogona; species Melogona broelemanni. The sequence continues at coordinate 9,924 of JAUJYS010003048.1, read as the reverse complement.
GTGACAACTTGTCCAACAACTGTAAGTATATGTGCCGTCATGTTTAACAAACATATGCGTTGACATTCGCTGAGAAAACGTTTGATTTTATTTTTTGCTTAGAAAAAAAGTATCATGGGGGGGGGGGGGCTGGGAATTTCATCATCACTTGGTTATCATAAAGAAATATCTTTATTTTGACGAATTGTTGCGTTGAAATTTGTTTTCCGTCTGGAACCGTTCCTGTTTCTCACATTAATATTGATTTTACGAATGTTGTCAATGGAAAATGAAATTGATCACATGCTCCCGAGACCCAGTGTGAGACATTGGAATTTGTAAACTGATTTGATTCTGCGTATTCCTCTGGCACGAGTTCATGACCACTACATTTTTCTAATTTCTCGAGTAGAGTCTCGTCGCAAAAGAAAATAGCACTTTCTTCTGCGAAATCTATCAAATAACGTATTACATATCTTCATTAAAACTTTTTGAAACTAGCAGTTGGAAAGATGCAGGTCTCTGGAGGATACATGAATGGCGAATGCGCATGCGCAATCAATAAAAACGGTGGCAGGGAAATTTCCCTGCCGTCCGTTGATCATGGGATGCGAATGAGTCATAACGAGGTGTGTTTCTTCGATGGTCTCCCTTTGTTCTACTCGAGCATGATGCCTATTCATATTTTTTTGGTAAATGCAGGCAGGCAATATCGTGGATAATCTGTCAACAGATTAAAACGCTCGTATTTGAAATTACCATTTCAATTATTCACAGTTTTAATAGTATCGCACTGAGATTGGATAACTTAATCATTATGAAGAGGATTGTCGATAGGTGCCGTTGAGTTGCAATAGCTTAAAATTAAAAGTCTTTCTCAACCAGAGAGAAAATTAAAACGGCAATTTTTTGTAGAATTCGATGTTTTTATAAAAAAAAAGATGTGATAAAATAATCTTGTTTTATTATAACATCGAATTCTACAAGAAGTCACCGTTTCAATTTTCTCTCTGGTCGAGAAAGAATTTTAATTTTAGGATAACTTAATGTTAATGGCACCTCTTTGATTCCATTCAAGGCTATAAAGGCAATCAATTTACATGTTCTTAAGGAAATTATATTTTAACAGGCTCTGCATTTGAGTCCTTTGCAGGCTTATGCACATTACGTGGGCAATCTACGAGCAAATTAAGAAAACGCAAAATGAAGAAATAATTTACGAATAAATGAATAAAACGCTAAATAAATAAATAACTTCAATTATGTGATCAGTTATAATTGTCTCGTGTGGTTTCACTCAGATGAGGCTGCATTTGACAATCTGGCATTTTCAGCACGGTGATTTTTTTTTGTCCAAACAAAAAATTCGAAACTGCACGGAAACCTTTATTATAAATTCATTTGCGAGCAAATTTAATTTAATTTGGCAGAAAAGGGCACGTCATAACATTTGTCTAAACTGACGCAGTGATAACAACGCTTTTATTGTTCTCATGAATATCCCCTTCTGATAATGGCTTGGTGAACGCGTGGGGAAATTCCCCGTTATCTTTCACCAGTGATACGTTAATGTACTCCCCCCTCTATCTTTCATTCTTGGTTTGTATTGATTATTTTTTAATTGATAACAATGTATTCGAAAAGTCAGTGATCAGTCAGTCAGAAAAAAACAGGTGAGAAGTTAGTATAACAAAATAATCGATACAGGTTGGTAGCATTTATAATTTGCGGAGCAAATTTTATTCGTTAATTTACCTGGATTTTCATCATTAATTTAAATATATGATTTTATTTATTAGTTTATTTAAATGATTTTATTTCTTTAATTCACTATAGGATATTTTATTCATTAATTCACTATTGGATATTTTATTCATTAATTCACTATAGGACATTTTATTCATTAATTCACTATTGAATATTTTATTCATTAATTCACTATAGGATATTTTATTCATTAATTCACTATAGGATATTTTATTCATTAATTTACCTATATGATTTTATTCATTAATTTACCTATTTAATATAATTTAATATAAATAACATATAAATATATATATATAATAATAATACTATATAACGCCAGAAGTGGCGTTTCTGTGAAATCGATTCCGTCAACCATGGCGATAATTATAATTGTCCATAACAGAATTTTTCGTTCTACTGCTTGGTTTGGGAGCATGAGGGTTGTGTCGTCATTATCCAGTACTTCCTTAATAGACGGCAGAATTCTTTAAACACATTTATTAAAAATCTGTTTTCTCTCGATTTTTTTTTTAGAAAAATGAGCGCCAACCTGACCATGGCCTGTCTAGGCCGCCCCTTCCAGCTGGGCACCCTCTACGACTGCCGCAACGAGACTACCATCTCCGACGACGCGACCCTGTGGAGCCGCGACAGCATCGTCATCAAGTCCATCACTGAGGAATGCCAGAGCACCAAGCTGGCCGTCTTAGTCGACGACGTCCACGCGGCGCCGTCACGCAATTACAAGATACGGGGCGACGTTCAACTCAGCTTTTTGGTTGGCATGCTGGACGCCGTCGGTGGTTCGGCCACCTACCTGACAGCCGACACGACCCAGACGGAAACGACGGTCAGAGTGATACTCAGGTAGGCTTCCCGTCAAAATAACGCAAACCACAATGTCGCAGCGACGAAATGACGTAAGGATAGTTAAAAATCGTTCAAAAATGTTATCTTTAACACGAAATGTGTGATTTTGTATGTTATGTGCGATCTTATAAATAATCATGTGGTCACATGATTTTTTTGGGGGAAAATTCAAAATCTCCCTCACTGTAGTGAATATCACTTCAGAAGTTTAAATGACCCCTCGTGTTGCTATGGCAATATGTAAGCGGGACGTTTTCACCGGTACCCCAGGATCAAATTCAAAGTAATCTGATCATCGAAACAAATTTTCAAGGTCAGTTTTGAAAAAATTTTAAATGCCATTTCGTCACCGCGGCATTTTGCCCTGCGCCATTTTGCCCTGCGCCATTTTGTCTCTAACCATTTTTCCCGCGTTTTTATGATTTCACTTGATTTTGCACCCTCAGGTACAGTTGCAAGACCTTCCAGCAGTGGCTGTCCATGGATGACATGGTCGGTGAGGAAATCATTCATGCGAACGTTTTCGACGAGGGAACCACCACTCACGTGGTTACCGGGATCCAGTACGGCGCCGAGGCGTTCTTCGTCTTCGAACGGGACCTGGAAGACAACGAGGACCGGGATGAGGTACTGGAGTGGCTGCTGGGGGTCGTCAATAAGATGGCGGCGCTGGACCTGACTAAGGACTTGAACATCTTTTTGGGCGAGAAGGACATGGGCGAAACCGGCAAGATCAGATGTAACTACTACGGCGACGTAGCCCTGGACAAGAATCCGACCACTTTCGAGGAGGCGGTACAGATCTTGACGGAACTGGCGAAGTTGATTGTCGCCACTGTCACTGAAGGTGGATGGAAGCTAATGGAGAAAACAGATATTCACTTATAGAAAAAAAAATTACGAGAAGATCTTAACTAGGTCCTAGGTAGATAAATAGGTCCAACCATCGTTAAAAATGCATTTGTTACTTCAAAAATTAAAAATTAAAAATTCTTAACTAAAAAAAAATTCTGGAAGCATGCATAATGCATAAAAATGTTTTGCTTACGCATAATCAATAAAAAAATCTTAAATGTTTTGACAAATTATAATTTAAAACTCTCCAGACTTTCTTAAATTAAATACTGTTAAAATTAAAAAAAAAAAAATACACTTTAGTATTTTCGAAATCAATTACAGTAGGCCGGCTCCATAGTTTTTTGTTTAAGTGCCTGTTGACAGATGATTGATAACTTTTTTTTTCAGAAAATTTAATATTATTTGTTTACTGGTACTCTGCTTGTCGTTAACCTATTTTTACCGTCATATCTATATTCTATTTGTAGATGGAGAAGCGTACGGTGTTCCTATGGAAGTGACCCTCTCACCTCTCAGCAAATTGGACGACAGGGCTGCTCAATTAATGGCACGAATTGGAGAAGACGAGGCAAATAAAATCGAACTTTTTCTGGAACAATGCTCCGTGCTTCAACTAATGGCGAGCTACTTGCTTAAACATGATATCTGCCTAAAGTTTCCTGTAAGTTGTAATCGATTGCCCACGAGCCACTGGTCAACGACGATGCATCACCAATCCCCCTCCCATTCCACTTTCTCCTGCCCAAAAAAACAAAAATACATATTTATATTTGACAAAAAATAATTATTAGAAGTATAATTATTGCCATGGTTGTGACAGTACAAGTTTAACGGACTTAATCTGATTATCAGCTGTCTTTTGACATTATTTACAAGCAATAAACGATAAAAATAAATTAAATTTTGAGTATAATAAAATATAAATACTCAAAAAAGGGAAAGAAACGATCGCTCGATGGCGTTGTTGTTGACCAGTGGCTAGTAAAAAAAAAACAGTAGAATTTAACCAAAAAAAATAAAGCTGTTCAAAATGAAAAATTTTGATATATGATAATCAAATAATTAAAGTATTAAACAATCAAAGGAGACGCTGATTTGTGAAAATGGTTTTTAATTATCATGTATTTGTCTTATGTTTCAGGGAATTTGCCACCAAATCGGTAACTTCCGAGAAAGTCTGTTGAAACACGTTGCCATCTTTCGACGAACGATGGTCGACATCCTGCCCAAGATCCGTGGCGGCCAAACGGAATCCGCCACTCTCGCCGCCATCCTTTCCAAGGTGGAGAGCTGCCCGGTCGACGCCAAGAAAATGAGACGCTGGCTCGACGCCAAGACGAAGGAGCTGAGCATTCTGGCGGACCACTGCGACACCCTTAATACGTTTTCATTCGCCGTGGACAACACCGAAGTGGAAAAATTAACACGCGACAACAACGTTAAATTCATGATCGAGCTGAATTTTGGTCTGGTTGCCAATCGCAATCACCCATTCACCAAATCGCTAACCACCTTTCTGAAATCGCTGGAATCAGATTTCGATTATTTGGACATAGACGTGGGTGATGACGATGGCGACGAGGATTTTCATTGGTTTAATGATACGGGCAATGTGGCCAAGCTACAGCGGGCGTCCGAATTGTTCCGATCTTTCGTCGTTTCCAACAAATTCGATCCTGATTTGAGATGCTTTGTTTTCACAGGTTTTGGTTTGAGGGAATCTCGCGATTCCCCAGGTAATATTTTCTTGCATGTCGAAGGTGAGCGGAAGCTATTCGAGCCGCCTTCTTCGCCCGGAATCCCGAAAATGATTTCCGTTGCTGAGAACGAAATGAAATTGGAGTGGGACAAGCCCCAGTCTGGTCACCAATTTGTCAAGAGCTACATCGTTCGATACAAATTTGCTCAAAGCGACGAGGACGATGTTCAAAGGAGGGAAACCGAGTCGGAAAACCCGCCAGCCGCCAGCATGACATCGCTGAAGGAAGATTCCGAATACAGATTCCAGGTGGCGGCTAAATGTGAAGCGGGGGTGGGCGAGTTTAGCGCTTGGAGCCAACATTTCAAGACCCTCTCGCCGCCCCCTCTAGCGGAGACGATCTTGGATCAATGCAAAGAAATTCTGACCGCTGGTCACGGACAACCAGCCTGGTACCAGCTGCCACTGAGGAGGACCTATCGCAACAAAAATGCTCAACTCCAAAAATTTGATGTGTTTGCTCGTCATCATGAGGCTAATCCTTACACCAAAGTGATTCTGCTTTTGGGTGCCACTGGTTCCGGTAAGACGACACTGATTAATGGGCTGGTTAACTATCTACTTGGCGTTCGTATGGAGGACAACTTTCGGTTCCAGTTGATCACCGAGAACACTAACAAGAGCCAGGCCGAGAGCCAGACTGCCTACATCACTGCCTACACAATCTACTGGCAGCCTGGTTCGCAAATCCCCTACACCCTGACCATCATCGACACTCCAGGATATGGGGACACCCGTGGCATCGACCAGGACAATCTGATCACCGACCAGGTCCGAGAATTCTTCGAGATGAAAGAGTCTGAAGCAATCGATCAGTTGGACGCCATCGGTTTTGTCGCACCAGCCTCGGATGCTCGGCTGACTGACACCCAGAAATACGTCTTCGACTCGATCCTGTCGATATTCGGCAAGGATATCGCTGGCAATATTTTTTTGATGCTCACCTTCGCTGATGGACGCCCGCCACCCATTCTGGACGCCATTAAGACCCACAAATTGCCGCATCAGAATTATTTCAAGTTCAACAACTCTGTGTTCACTCAGCTGAAACCGACGGATGTGTCTGAAGAAAACCCGCAGTCGTTGACTGTCTCAAAACGTTCAGTAAACAAGTTTGATGAGCTTTTTTGGCAGTTAGCTGCCGACAGTTTTGCAGAATTCTTTTTGGAATTGGACAGGGTCACTGCAAAGAGTTTGACGTTGACACGGGAGGTTTTGCAGGAGAGGAAAAGACTGAGCGTGACCATCGATTCTCTCCAACACCGGATTACTAAAGGTGTCAACAATTTGGAGACGATGCGACAACACCTGCTGGTCATCGAGGAGTTCGCTGCAGCGAAGAAGGCCAACAAAAATTTCACAAGAATTGTATCCGTTCCTAGAGTGAGGAAGGTCACATTTAATGAAGTGGGGCGCTACGTGACAAATTGTCTCACTTGCAACTCTACCTGTCATGAGCGTTGCCTATATGCCGATGATAAAAACAAATTCAATTGTAGTGCTATGAATGGCATGGGTCAAAATTCGGTTTGCAGAATTTGCAAAAGCAAATGTCATTGGTCGAAGCACTACAATAAAAACTTCTATTTTGAAGATTACGTGGATCAGGAGGAAGTCACTCTGGAGGACTTAAAGAGAAAGTATAATATGGCTGACGAACGTCTTAACATGAAGCAAAACCTTATTGCTGGCCTGGCTAATAAATATGCCGAAGTGCAGCAGGATGTCTTGGAGGATATCGAAACCGTGAGGGAGAGTTTGGCTCGTCTCGATGAGATTGCTATGAAACCGAATCCGTTGACGACTGTCGACTATATTGAAATTCTTATCCAGAATGCGGAACGAGAGAAGAAACGTGGTTGGCAGGCACGACTGCTGCAGTTGGAAGCAGCGAAGGAACGTGCCATTATGATCAGAGAGATGCTGCGAAGCGATAAACCGTACGATCCGTTCGAAATGTTGAAACAACAGATTTGGGATCAATGTAGATATTCGAAGCACGATGTGTTTGACCGCATTAAAGAATTACTTGGTATCGAAGATCCCGCAACTAGACAACCACTCCAGGGTTATACTGCCCAGCCTGGTAATTTCGTAGGTTCTGCCATTTCTGCGATTGGCAATCTTTTCAAGAGATAGGAGAGTTCGACAAATATTTGAAAGTCAAATATAATGTAAAGTAAATTGCCAATCTTTTTACTTTATGAATAACGTGTGATGTGTAAAATATTGGATTTTCGATATAAGAGATGCCAAAATATTACAGCTAGTTAAAGAGGCAAGGTTCTTGGATCTTGCCACGAATTCATTGCATTCAATTCTAAGGTCTAAGAACCTTGGTGGTGCCAAAATAATTTACATTGTAACCGTACTACTTGTTGTTTCGGTAGAACTACACATTACGGCCACAAGATGTTTTAATACGTGTGCACATCTACACGTTCAATACGATATAGTGTGCACATCTACACGTTCAATACGGTTTCGAGTAGGGCGCGTAGTGAAATTCAGTTTCACCTGATTAGTCACTTCATGTTATGTTATGTCAGGTTCCCTACGAGCAACAATTTGCTAAAGGGATATTGTGGCCGTAATGTGTAGTTCTACCGGAAGGGAAGAGGATATACGTACTGTAGACTTCATACGTAATTGTAGACATAACCTTAACGGGAGGAAAACAAATGACTATTAACCATGTAACTATGCAAGCCATTAAAACGAAAAAATGCTAGCCTCAAGCTGCATAATAAACTGACAAGCGATTAATGAACCAAAATAATTAACACGTAACGTCACTAATTGGCACCATTATGGAGGTGTACTTGCCACTATTATGTCACTCGAGAAAAAAATAACCCCTTGCGCCCTCTAGCGACAAAACCTTCCAACACCCCCCACGAAACACCACCCACATCCCACATAATACCATAATGCTACGGCGCGGCAATTACCCCATCTAAATCTAATGCGTCCATGGCGTCATAAGGAGTCGGAAACGACTCGACGGATCTTAACAACAACAACAAATCTAATGCATGCGCTCTTTCATGTTCTACATGAGGGGGGGAGGTTGAGGGGCATTGACACGTTCAGACTCAAGAGAGGATTTATCACCCCTTTATTGCCACTACACATGAAACCGGAATTTTTATAAATCTTGGAGGTTAATTAACGAGGTCTTTCTCGTCTTTTTGACGATCTCGTTATATCTTATTATATCTGATTTTATTAGATCGTCTCGCTTTTATTGTTGTTTTAATTGAGTAACCGGCGCGCTACAGAGTCAGTGTATGGAGGGGGGGGGGGGCAAAGAATGGATTTTCGCTCAAGTTTCCGCTCTTTCCTTTCCAAAAGATTGCCTGGTCTTGCTCGGTTCGGTTAGGCGGTGGACTATTTTCTTGGCATTGTGGTTGAGCTAGACAACTGGTGAGGCCTTTTGAAACTTTTTATTATTATGTTATTTCTTAACCAGAAGACTTATCTCTTAAACATATGGTTAACGAATCGACTGGATATGAGAAATTGAGGCGGCGAAGTCGAGGAGGCAGACATTTGTGTTTTTACTCAAGGCTATCGACGGGTAGACACATCCGCCATTTTATGTTTTTTGTTATTTCTTCAATTTAAGCTAGTTTATAAACTGATTTTCATGGATATTTTGACGTATCCAAACAGAACTAAAATGTTCATCTTCGATAAAATCCAAACTTAGGTGTGCGTAGAAACCTAGATGACACAAGACGCACAAATAAAATCAATCGCCGAACTGTGACGAGCAAAACGATGAACGAGATTGTGTGTAAGCACAAAATGTTAAATTCGCGTTTGTCTATAGTTGTTAAAAAACGCGATAGTTACATGTCATAGGTTCTAAAAACCAGACCTATGAAGCATGGTTAATTTTCGCCACGGAATGGTACATATAAAGTAAACACCAGCAGTAAACACAGCCGCGCAGACACTAGTCTGCTGCTCTGTCAACAATCTGGGATGGTGTTTACTTTACGTTTAGATTTAGATTTAGATGAGGTAATTGCCGCGCCGTAGCATTCTGGCAATATGTTTGAAGGTTGCTTGGCCGGGTGCGGCATGCTTGTGGACGTTGTGTACGTGTACCGTACCATTCCGTGGCGACAATTAGCAATGCTTCATAGGTTGGTTTTTAGAACCTATGACATGTAACTATCGCGATTTTAACATTATGTGAACATTTCATTTTCAGTCTAGTACATGGTTGGAGGTAAGTGGTATAGTTATAGTTCTTTGGAGTTATACTTTTAATTGGTATGAGTTAAAATCGCCCAGAATAATAAGTTTTTTATTCTCTAATTATTTTAGAAATACCAGTGCACATTAGTATGATACACCTACAGTGTAGGTGTGATGCCTACCGCTACTCTTATTTTCCCAGGGTGTGTCGGCAGTGGAACAATCTAACAAGAGTCTCGAATACAGAGCCTGTTAAAATAAGGATGACCTTATCTTTGTCCTTAACTGGTCTTTGACCCCCGCCATTGGCCCACTAAAAGGGGCTGCTTGCGGGTATATATTGTAATTGTAATTGTGTTGGGTAGGAACGGAACGGAAAGTTCACGTTCCCAGTAATGTGTTCCTTTTTTGAGGAACGGAGAAACCCTTACAAAAATTCCCTATAGGGATGCTATACGGAACTATAGTGACACTATAGTGCTCCTATAGGAAACGTATAG
>JAUJYS010003047.1:0-13671 GCA_033995665.1 Melogona broelemanni | reverse complement strand
TGCCTTTTTTTTTTGCCCACCCTGTATATAGATTTCACATTACGTTTTAACCTCTTGCCTAAATGCAATTGTAGCGTCGCGTCGCATAAGAGGATCCCCCAGAATACGATATCCCCACCAATTAAGGGCGCGAATTACACGCTAGTCGCACTCAAGAAGATGTGAGTGGGGAAGTGGCTGGTTTTTTTTCTGCAGCATGTAAAATCTTGAAAAATGCAAATATCGTTTTTCTTATTTTATCCAAGGCCATTGCCCGTTGGCTGGGTAATAGCGTACCGCAACTTTGAAGGAAAAAAAATGTGCGAGAATGATTGATGATCTAGTTTCATAACATGATTTCAAAACTATATAGCATGGAATAGTGGCTGGAAGGCAAGTACCGGTACAATCGATCGCTATAGGTTCGAATTTCAAAATTTATTTTTTTAATTTATAGATACAGGTGACTTTTTAGAGAAACATATAGCTTAACACACTGAGCTAGTAAGCAACTGATTTTTGTGTTAAATTTACCGAAGATCTTGAAATTAAATATTTTAACACATTTGAATTAAGCGCTTTGTTTTCATAATTTCATACCTGTTACGTTATCACAGGCGTATCAGGCCTGAACCGAGTACTGCAGATACCAAAACGCCGAATACGCCCGTAATTACGCTTTGTAATTGTCGATTGTAAATCGGCTTATGGACCAGCGAATACGGTAGTGCCTTCTAGTGGAGTTTTATAAACAGGTCGCTGGTTGTTGTTTTAGGATATCGATGGCGGGGAACTATTGAAATTATTGGTGATAATTTTTTAACTGTCGTTCATTGAGTGCTCCTAGCGACGAACATAAACCATTCTGGTGCAGCCTTCCGCATGACTAACTGCGCGCCAGCTGGTATCAAAGCGGAAAACGGTATCTGGGATTCAAAAATATTCTTAAAATGCGCTCTGGTTTGCGTCCTTCACTGAGGAAGAATGCGTTGATCGTATCTTGTTGTTGGAGCCAGTCGATGATTCAGATAAGCTAAAGCTGTATACCGAGCATATGTGGTTTTAAAATGTGCGGATTTTCTGTCTCGCCATTGTGATAATGAGGTGCATTTTGAAAGCTTTTCTCCCTCACAATATTTTTCTTCCTTTTAAAAAATATATACCGGTATAGAATCTCGTATTTGTTATTCATAAATTCAGCTTGACACTCTATGTATCAACTTAAAAAAAAATATTTTGCCGTTGTATCTTTGTTCTGAATTTTCTGGTGCTGGGCGCGAAATAAAATGCGTTAGGCGTTACCTGAAAATGTAGACATTTGCTTTTAAAAGTTCTTTGTAATGGTTAGAAAAAAAATGAGGCAGCACTCTGGGGGAAATGTTCATTCTATAGAAAGGTATAATTCGTTGCGAAGGCTTGATTTGGAAAACTTCATAAAGCTAAATGTTCTAGCGCCCTTAAAGAGAAACAGACATTCGGAAATTTATTATTTATACGAAACGAAGTGCTTCAGGTATATTTTTTAATTTTTCGAAATCAAGCCGATCTAGCCTATTTAACAAAAAATACATTCTATTTTCCAGGGACCCTCGACCACGTGAATAAGCAGGGGGTTCCAGGGTATTTCCCCCGCCTGAATATACAAGTATAAGGTTCTGTACGCTAACTGCTTCGCTGTTGCCACTCAAAACGGAGCTTGACAAATATTGCATTCGAAAGTCGTCGCTTCACTTTTGACATAAGCGAAAACTGAACTGTCAAGTCAATGGCATGGTAGTGTCTTGCACCCTCACCGTTTGTGGACCAATCATTCTGCGTAAGAGCGGGTGCTGGGGGGAGGGGTTAGAACAGCGATGGAGTGGCATAGAACTACCACTTCACGTTTTATGTAACGACAGTCGCCGAAACTGCTGCCTGTAAAAAATAAAACCTGTAAAACGGTAAAAAAAATTACCGGTTAAATAAAATTTCAAAAGAATGGTTAAATTTGAAGAAAACTGATGAGTCGTTCTATTGCAATGTTAATATTGGAATTTTCGATTTCCACAATCTTCTTGCCGGGGTTAACAGCGACTCGCTGCCTTCACCCAAGGTTTCCCTGGAAACCGAGGGGAATGACTACCCTTAGCCACTGCCGAAACAGCAATTAATTATTGTATACGAATGAAACGTGTAAGCTGCCATTTTGTTATTAATATCTTTAAATAAATCTAACGACTCGTCTTAACTCAGGCGGTATTGCAATCGGTTGTGGTTCGTTGGTCGCGGATTTAATTTCCGACGTTTATTCAATCCCGGGGCACTAGCTAAAATGTGCCCCTTAGACATTGACTAAACAATTTGAGGGATACAAAAAATAAAATTTATGCACTAACATGAAATCTCAGAAATGCTGATTTCTTTAATAAGAAAATTCCTTTCGTTATAAAAACGCCCGTTTACGTTCTGTCGTCGCTGCGATTGTCGTGGTATGCATTTTTAGTATGGCAACCACCGTTTGATGCGATCCTGAACCCTCGCTACCAGCACCCAATTCCAGCTCCGGCTTTAAGGTGAGCATGACCAGACGCAAAACGCGCCCGACTGACTGTATTTTGACTGTATTTTGGACAGCGGCTTTATCGGCGTAACACTTTCCGCGTTAGCGACCGACCTCCCAACCATTTCTCGGTTTCATATTTGGTTAGTCCATTCGTGCGTGCTCCGTAGTATAGCATATGATGCACGCGTATATGACCCTCATCTCTTTTTTCTTTCTTTCTTTCTCCGGCTAGTCTGATCTCTTGGTTTACCACCATCGCCCGCCCGCTCCATTTTTCACCGTTCGAAAATTGTCCCATTCCGTTTTATGTCGTCTCGAATGAATTCGGGGGAGAGAGAGAGAGAGAGAGAGAACGACGCGGTTCGACCACCATCACCACCACCACCACCGCCCATTGAGTTTCAATAACAAAACGCGGGAGGGCGAGAGGGGTACGGTAAAAGCGAAATTTCTATTCAACGTGAAGAATGCACACAGAGAGAATACGTGCACTCAAAACAAAATATAAAAATTTAAGTTTGGGATCCGCGCGAATAAGTTTGATTGCTAATTGAACATGGTCTACAAGCAATAATTGTTGGAAGACGTGCCTTTGAGAGGAAACCATACGAGACAGTAAGATAACTAACTACAAGACGAAAGCTTTACTTTTTTTGTGTTAAAGAATAAAGATTAATAAATTAGTGTTCTGCGATTCTAACATAATTCGTACGTTCTAACGTAATTCTAACATATTGGCTGTTTCAATCGAATCTCGAAAAACTTCTGACATCTTATAAATTTCCAAAAATAAAAATAAAAAACCTGTTGAAAGTCCACTTTTTAAATACAATAACAATACAAAATTCGAGTGGCCTAGTTCTTTATTTTGACTTGGATGTCTAACGTGTAATTTTTTTTGTTGAGTTAACAATATTTCTTTAGTAAAACTATTCAAGCTGTTTATCAAATAGATCGCATTTGAAATTCAAAGTCTAAATCGTTCTCCTTTCACTCATAGCTAAGCTAAAGGGCTTTTGCTCGTAATGTGCCGGTCTGGAAGTCTAAATTTATTTCCGATCGACCGGAAACGAAAGTGAATATGTGTATCCAGGTAAAAAATACAAGTCAATGTCAATATAGAGAAATCGTTCTATTCGTTGTAGCCCAACTGGTTGCGAGACTAACTTCTGGTGAAAGGTTCCTGGTTTCGATTCCAGTCTAGGTCTCTTGCATTTATTCGATCTCAAGTACTGGTAAAAATGTGTCTCCGTCGAATAGCACAGAATTACCTGTAGCGCTGTGTGAGTTGAATTTGATCGTTGGGAAAAAAAAACCCAGTCGCTATGCTTGAATAAAAAAGTCGTATTTCTTGTTCCCAGTGCAAAAATCGTATTTCTTGTTCCAAGTGCAAAAATCGCGTATCAAGAATTGATTTACCGTTGCAAAAACCAAAGATAGCAACAATTCCCCTATGCCACTGCCTATGCCTTTGCTCAAACTCTGACACGTGCGCGTCGCGACTGTGGAGAAATAAAGGTCGACCCCAAACTTTGGCAAATGGCGGACACAAACACGAGTCTGGCGCGCGTTTATAGCCAAAAACAGGCGAACAGCGGCAACGGTAAAGACGACGTGACTCTCGGGGACGAATCGAGCTTTTTCTCCCATCTCGTCGCGCGCGCAGCGGTCGACTAAGCTCTCTCTCTCTGCCCGAGAAAGAGAAAGTGAACGACAAAAGGTTGACACGCTGATGGCACTTTATGTCACAGCCGCGACGGATCTTCGATGTGATGATGTCCGCCTCCATCCGTACATGTATATTGTAGAGGGTAGAGAGAGCCGGGGATCAGTCGGAGAATATTGGAAGCGCCGGATGGCGATAGGATATACAGGGAAGGTAGGGGAAGGGGAGACGTCGGGGAGAGTGACGGAAGTCTATGTACGAATTTGACAGCGTATTTGGCAGTCGCTTTTCTTCTCGAATAGTCTCTAGTAATGAGCAGCAAAATATGAACCGAACAGGCGCACTTGTTGGCCAAAGATTATTCGAAACATTGTCCAAAAAAAAGTAAGACTTTCATCCCATCCACCAACATATTTAATCAGGTTTTCCAAACTGTTTTATCAAATCGCTAGAATTTATTCATACGCGTACACTGAGAAGCGAGCATTTTGGCTATCTCATTTAGATTCGAATTGTCCTCTTTTTCACTGTACTCATGTTCTTTTTTTTTCTTTTTCTTTTAACTGTTTTTTCTATCTTTTTCTTTTTACTGTTTTTCTTTTTTTTTTCTTCTTTTTACTGTTTTCTTTTTCTCTTTTCACTGGGGCATTTAAAGCAAGGAGTCGCGCGATAATTTGAAGATTCACTCGTTCACTCGTTGAAAACGTGCTTATAAAGTTAGTTTCTCGCTAAAATCTGCGATCTACGGAAATAACCTTTTCTCGAGCTCAAAAAAGATTCTCTTCTGTTGTTGTTACTGAAACATTAAAGATATATAATGACATGTAATAACATAATAACAATAGATATAATCATTAGACTAACAGACGAAATATGACAAATTTAACATAAAATGCGTAAAATATCAGATAATTCAAGTATAAAAAAGTGCTCGAGCGTTTAATATCTAACAGTGATATACACTAGTGATTAATAATCTTTGATTGTCAAAAAATGCATACGGTTACGGTGGTTTCAATTTACGCAATTCAATTATATAGCTAATTCTAATGTGACTGTGTTTTATAGCGCACCTTTCACTTATATATATCTAATGCTAACCAGAAACTCTGCTAGTAACACGATTTACATTGATCGTGAATCCTTTCCAATTTTACCCCATCCACCCCGACTCACTCGAAACCGACGCGACGCTAGAACAATGCCATAGGGACAAAACTGTCCACGGTTATGACCTTCATTGAATTGGCATCGGTAAATTCATATGCTTTGTAATGGTGATTACTGGTTTAGCCGACTGTTTGATGGAGTAACTTGAGGTTTGAATCGTGTAACTGACACTGGCAACCAAATCCAATTGAGACTCTGATACTCGGAATCTGTCGTTTGTTCATGGACAATCGCGTATTACGCGTATCAGCGCTCCTAACGGCGAATGTGGAATACTTTGATGTTTTTAACGGAAACCTACGGTTGTCTGCCGAATGACTCCAAATCAGCGCCACCTAGTGTTATAGAGCAGCGCCCAATACCCTAACGACGACTTTGGATCTCATGAGAAAAGATCTTGAGCTGCATTTATCATTTGCAACAGTGCCAATGCCGCTGCCAACGCGCCAATATGTTCGTGTGTATAGCCAAAAAGTTCCTTTCATTGTCAGACGATGTCGAATAAGTTTTATTGTCGAGAAAAAGGAGAACGTCGCGTCTGCCGCAGTATCACACTGCCCTGTGCAGTATTGTTCGAGGTGCGTACCCCAGCTCACAATTGAAAAAAAAGCGTATCATTGGCCAATCTAGTATTATTGCTCGATAGACCCCGCTCTGTAATCTCGAAAATTGACTAAATGCCAAATCTTTACCGCTGAAGGGCGGTATCGGAGAGGTATGGGAGTGAAGCGCCAGCAATCGTTGTGCGATTCAGTAAATTCCTTTTTGTCATGTGACTCATGTCCCCAATAATACTGGGGTTATTAGGCAAAAGTGAAACAACTTTAAACAACTACAATTTTTTATTTTTCTGATGTGGAAACACTTTTTTTGCTCAATATGTTGGCTGGACTGTTGGCTTATTGCCCTGCACAATCGTTTCCATAATTTGAAAACTTTAGTGGTCTTTTCAGGTGTTATAGTGCTTAACACGCTTTCCAAAGGCCAGTCATTGTTGTAGCTTTGTGATGAAGAAATATATTTGTTTCAGATAACCAAATCCAAAAAAATCCACAGGGCTGATGTCGGGGAACTTAACAGGGATGTCGCTGTTACTTAGAACTATTGCGTCTCCTAACACCAAAGTTACGCGATTTTGTCATTTTGCAATCTTTCTTTGCAATCTCGTTCGTCTACGTGCCTATATCGTTCCGGTGATTTACCCTATGTGCACTGTGTTTTTGTTTTTGTGCTCATATATTTATTTATTATTAGTTGAAATATATTTCCATAAATAAGTTCTGGGTTTTATTCGTTCCCGAAATAGTGACGCAAAAAAAAATATTCAGTTTCGCTAAATATCATATTTAGCCAATAACAGAATATATACCATAAGTTGTAAGCTGTTTGTGCCTGTTAGAACACAATGCTCACCCAATTTCCAAATTGGCGCGACCCTCTCAAGCGTCGCCAGCCATAATCGACCAACCACCGAGAACGCCTCGACGAACGCGGCGCAGTAGCGTCGTAGCCAGCCCCTGAGCTCGGTGGCGTCGTTCTCACCTGCCCGCCGAGTTGCAGCCGGCAGCAGCGCCAGTCGCGAGTGGCAACAGCTGCGCAAGAAATATTTTCCGGTCATATTGCGCCCAAGATGCGGTGTAATGATCAAGACTAGGCGGGGCACGGGCGGCCACTTGGACCGTGTGCAACTCCAATTACCACTCACCGCACGAGCACATGACGTCGTTGCCGGGCGATATTCGCTCTCTCTCTCGCTCTCTCTCTCGCTCTCTCTCTCGCTCTCTCTCTCTCTCTCTCTTGCTCGGCGACTGTGTTGTGTATGCGTATGGTCTATATCTTTGGCTATTACCACTCCCTCTCTCCCCACGCCACACATCACATACGTGGTGTGACAATTAAGTTCGGCGAATGTGACGAAAACGTGAACGCTAAACGTGAGTCCACATCCAAATGACCTCTATTGTCCTTCAAAACTCGGCAAAAATATATAAATTTTTGTAGTCATCTAAAAAATTTTTGTCACCCTTCTGAATGTCCGTAATGTCATCAACCGGATATCTTTTTCCCGACCAAAACTCAAAACTTTCGGAATTTATCGGACGGGAGATATTTGTGTAACTTATTTAGGAGTGGAAGTAAAGCCGTTGAACCCGTGTCTGTAGGTTGTCAGGTTGACATTAGAAATCATTCACCGAACTTACTTGACACACCACCTACACAGTAGACATTGTCCATTTTCTACAACTATTTGTGCCAGCCCACTTCTAGATCCCAATCCTGCCCTCGAATGGCTGACGCCTTTCGCAAATACACACACACACACTATCGAGGCAACACGCAAACGAGAGGGGGCGCTGAGCGCCAAAACACTGTTAGCAATGTTTGTTGTCAACTAGCACGCACAAACAGCGTTTCGCTGTATTTATTGTGCGATGCGATAGTATTTTTCTACGCTATGTGTGTAGCTTGGAGTGCGTGAAAAATAAAATTCGAAAATAGATATCATCAAGCGTGGAATTTAGTGCGGCTATAAAAGGGGCGTACACAATGTATGCAACAATTCATGTTTTTTTTACCACTGATTCAGTCGCGTTTAAATTTTCTCCGCATTTATTAACAATAAAGATGGCGTCGTAAAGCGAAGATTGCATCGTACAATTCCGGCTCGAATTTTATTTTAGTCATTTATTTTCCCTCAATTTCGGCACCGGTAAGTAGCCACAAAATATTTAATCTACAAATAAATAACGAAAACTAACAGGAGATGCAAAAATATAAATGGAAAGATACTCAATGACCTCACAGAAGAAAATTTTCTAAAAACATTACAAAAAAAAAAACCAATATTATAACATTTGCGCGCATCAATAATATGCAAAAAATAATTTTATTAGTAAAAACATAATATATATCTTATGGCAAATTACAAAAAAATAAAAAAAATTAAAGCAAGCAAGCAAAAAAAAAAAAAAATTCTCAACATCCTTAAATAAATCCTAAAAATTGCATCAGTAACATAATTTTTCAAATTTTATGCAATGAATTGGCCGACACCCATTTTTATCGTTCTTTCAATCACCAATTTAAATTTACCGGTTCGTTTGTAAAGCAACCGAATAAAATATTAACCACCTCCCCCCCCATTTCCCCCCAACGTGAGTTCATTCCACTCACCGTGTATCGTCCAAACACCACCCCGAATTAAACCCACTATCGATTCGACACGTAAACGGCGCTACCAGATATCAACCCCCCGCTGCCGCCGGTCCGCGCACCAGAATCTACCGTATACATGCATAAGTTATCCGCACACGGCGGCAGGCAATAATAAGTAAACAACGGAATAAATTACAGGATCACTTTTTCAATAATCCTCACGCGACTCTCACCAGTGTTGGGGTAGGAACGGAACGGAAATGTTCTGTTCGTAGGAACTAGTTCCTTTTTTGAGGATGTAAAACACGAGGTAAAAATCATCTAAATCAGATGTTAAACACGACTAGATTCCTTTTAATTTTTGAATAACTGGAACGGGGACTGTTTTATTTTTTTTTTTGGAACGGGAGCTGGTTCTTATTTTTTGAGGAACTGGAACGGGATTTCTTTTTCGGTGTAAATGGTTCCTTTTTCCATAACCTTCAATTTTCTACGAGTACAATTTTCCAAAGTGTCTTCAACCAAACAGTGTTGCAGTATCAAACAGAAATTGTTAAAGATTTTGATCTGTTGATAGCTTTTGGGCTGTGTCCGCAAATCTACATCTGTCCTGTAGATGAACTTTCGCAAATGTTTTTTTTCTTAAACTTGAAACGGGAAAGTTCCAGGTTCCATTTAAAAAGGAACTTAGGAACGCAAATTTTTACTTTTGCGTTGCGTTAAGGAATTGTATCTGGAACTGAAAGTGGTTCTTTTTTCAAAGGAACGCGTTGGACGACGACGACGAGACTGCCCGGCCAACTTGTTGTTTCTTGACCGCTAACCGACGTAATCTAACGCAATAAAGCGACGGCAGTGACACTGTGGGGGGGGAGGGTTCACGTATGGAACGGCAAAGACCCCGAACGTTATGGCTCCGGCCCGAGTATGAAAAGCGCGCATTGCGTCAAGTTATATTTTTTCGCCCAAATACGTTTCATCTTTTCTTGAAACTTGAATAGTCGAATGTACAATGGCTGAAGAGTCTCCCTCGTAAATCATGCGCTTCCTTATCATTGGTCGACTTCCTACTGCTGCCTCGACTTCAGTAAGCAAAAAGGAACTCGGCTATAAATGAGCTGCCAACTGATTATAAATTGTTCCCGGCAACGGAGAGAAGAGAGAGACAGTCACAATTCAGAATTTCCGCCCCCAGCACAATATTCGCCGGGTTCATCATGGCACTGCGGCCCTAAACTGTCCAGGCAATATTTTCCTTCTGAAGACCCGGATGCCGCATTTGGGAATACTCCCTTGCAAGAGGAACGACCGATTAATTGTTTTGTTTTTATCTGTACATCCCCCCGTTAATCGGACCAATTATGTTTGACATGAACGATTTTTATTTGTGCTCTTCCTGAAGCAAATTAGCTTATTTTCGACTTATCCTGAACCAGGTGGTAAGTTCGAAGTTATTTTGCTAAGCTAAACGAATTTGCAAATAGTTGACGATATTTGGCAGTCAGGGTCATAAATTACTGTCTCAGAACACCGACGGGGTGGGGGGGGAGGTTAGGACGTTTTATGTTCAAAACAAAAAGAGAAACAAGTTCCGGTGCAGTGCCGAAAGGAAAATTATTACATATAGGAGAGTCCATTCTGTACTGCACAGGCACTTGTTTTAATTTCCGTTTTAAAACAAATTTACATCACTCGACTTGAATCACATTATCATAAATGATGACGGTAATGTACAATAAGGACGGGCTGGCTAAACAGCCAGCCCGTCGTCGTTTTTTCATGGTAGCTTCACTATCCCATTTCATTGATCATTAAATTGACTTTAGGAAAAATTCAATATGCAATTTCCCCGAACTATGTGTACTTAAATTTTTCCCATTTCGATATTGTTTAAACCAACACAAAAATGTTAGCTTGATTGTAATTCAATAGCGCAGTAGGGAATCTATGACATTTCTACGACAAAATTTTTTTAGCTAGTTACTTTTTTTTTTTTTAAATCACCGTAGCGCCTAGTGCACTACAGGAATACTGCACCCTCGTGTCTCTTTGGAGATATGTGAGGGGCAGGGAAGGGAAGGGAAGAGGGATGCAGCTGGAATAGCCAGACTGCAGGATCCACCCTTTTTTTTTCATTTTTTTTTTCACGCGTTCATGATAACGTTGAGGCACGAGTTTCACGGCTTTACTTCCAGTCCGCCGGAAGTAACAAAATTTTACTCGCACGAAAAATTCCGAAAGTCTCGGTCGGGAATTGAACCCGCGAAGATCATGAGTCGGATCGTCTCGGATCTGAGGAGGATGTGGGCTGACGTTAAATAATTCAAGAGCGCTCGATGTCGTCGCCGCGTCTCAAAAACCAGAAGATCCGATCAATTTGCTAGAGATGAATTTGTAATCATCTCCGTGTGTGTGTTATCGCATGCGGCCCACACACGTGCTTATTGCTGCCCCGACTCGTGGCCACCTTTGGCACAGAAGATGCTCTCTGATATACATAGTCCATGGAAAAACTCTGATGACTGAGCTGGACCAATAAACGCCAAACGATTGGTTGAATCATTTTCCATTTTGCTGCTAACCAATTGCACTAAAAACAATTTTAAAACATTAGTTGAATATGGAAACATCTGATAATGAAGGCGATTGAATTGTTTTTGACGGATCAGACGCTTCCATTTTCAACTAATGTTTTAAAATTTGTTTTGTTTTGCTCGAAAGTACTTTTTAACTGCCATCTGTCTTCGCATGTTCTACACATCATCAATTTATTAATTCATGGTTAAATAATTATACCTTGGGTAGTCAATAATACATAATGAGACTACATATTCGGTCCGCGCGATTGCGAGTATCTAATCGCATAAAATTGCGAAACCAAACAGACCCCGTTCGAAAACAAAATCTGACCGTTTTATCTTAAAAATTATGCAGCGCCCTTCAGCTATTCTAGTCAGCAACAAAATGTTACTCCCCCCAAATCTGCCTAGACAAACAATATCCGGATAAACATAACTGGGCGTTTCGAGCAATTTTGCTCGTTGGGGAGGGAGACAAATCACGTTAGTAAAACGTCTCTTATTAAATAGGGGAACCATCGGCACCAGATATACATGTACGTGAGGGAGTGATAGGAATAAGATGAAGGAAGGGGAAGAGAGAAGATCTTGACAAGCCCAAAAATGTTGCAATAAACACACAACCCAAAACGTGACTCCGCAACCCAAATTTACACAGACCCGTACGGGGTAGAGACGATGTGATTGCGTCGAACGACACATCATTACTCCGTAGCTGACAACATCGTTCGCAGGAGGGTGGGGAAGGGAGGTGGAAGGAGAGGTAACAGGTTCAACCCCATCCCCACCACCACCACCACCGCCACTACCACCTCACCAAGCCAAATAACAATCAACTCTTGATACGCCATATAACTCGATCCCTGGTACACGACGAGACTCGGTCCTCGTTGCGAAGGTCTTAACTTGGCATCCTCCACATCAAATAAAATGCGCGTCTCATGTACTGTTCAAATGCCGCTCTTTCGTTCGCTCTCTCTCTCGCTCTCTATCCACGTCTATGCGTAGGTGCCATTGGAATTTAATTAACGAAAATTAGATGGAAGGAGAGGAAAAAAAATGGGGCCTTGATTAACGTGACTGCATTTTGCACCGTATATACAGCGGAATCGAAAGCGAGAAAGCCGACCTGCGTGAAGCGAGCGAGCAACACATACACATATAGTGTACATGCACGGCTTGGTCTTGTATATATACAGGCAATGGAGCAAAGCAAGAGATCGTTTGGCGGCTTGCTAGAGCGGTATGGAGAGCGATTGTGTTGGCGCTTCTCTCATAGAAAGCACGTGCGAAAAGCATCATCGCTCGCTTTACGAGCATCAACGCCGCACCCAGAAACGGGGTGCGTTCATAAAATGAATTATTATGGAGCGGTGCTACCGTGGTGCCCATTTTGGAATAATCTAAAGCTTTACTCATCACATAGTAATTTAATTTTAATATTTTGTTCGACTTTATTGTAAGGCGGAATGTACGAAAGTTTTTTTATTTTATTTAAATCACTGTAGTGCTAATCACTACAGGATTTCTACCCCTCGTGTCGCTATGGCGATATGTGAGGGGAAGGGCAGCTGGTATAGCCAAGCTGCCGGAGATCCATCCCTCAGCTTGGTTGATTGAAATTGACTTGTGAAAATAAATGAATCAGTTGTTGCGTGGACTAGAAATGGCAAGAAGCTGTGTTTCGACGACGAGCAGATGATAACTTTATAGTGCAGCATTTTTATAAATCAAATTAGTGTTTTTAAAGCATGTTGGTTTCTCAGATAAGTATTGGCCGTATATCGTGCATTCGAAGTGAATTTTAAATTTTTTTTAGCCTTTCAAAAATTAATCTGGAGATAAATACTCGAAATAAGAAGTCGTTTCATTTATTTGCAAAAAAAAAAATAATTAATTGGTTGATTGTCCGCCATCAAAATTCCGAAACACCGGAAAGCAAGATATCACGCCGAAGATAATCAAGATAATCGAACGATACTGAAACGCCATTCAACATTTGCATATTTCAGATAAGTATTATTAAATAATTCCGTTCGAATAATCGTTTTTTATAAAGACATAAGTAAAGTGTAAATTTCGTCATGCTATACACCACGGCTCTCGTTGTTTGCGAGAAACTTGATTTCGCCTTTCAGAATGCGCCCTATTTCACAAACAATCGCAACGTGCGTGCGAGCCACCACATTTTCCGACGCGGGTGCTGGCACGCGGGCTGGGCGCGTCTGGTTTTGCCGTTCGCGTCCACCAATCAACCTTTCCGCCGTTTTAAATTAAATTAAATCAATCGCCACACTGGCGGGCACGCATACTGCGACTAGATCTTCCGGAGAACCGTTGCCCGGAGACCAACCAATTGATGGAGCTGGATTTTTACCAAATTACATTTGAATTCAAAAAATTTCGATAGTTTATTAGGCAGGATTAGTTGCCCATAACCAACAAGGTTGAAGTGGTAGAGAGGTTAAGTATCAAATAGCAAACTAAGAAGTTGCGAGAGAAATCCTCACAACTAATATCAATTTTTTTTTTTTAATTTGACGAAAAAAACCAGGCATAGCACGAGTTCCCCTCCCCCC
>JAUJYS010003046.1:0-13700 GCA_033995665.1 Melogona broelemanni | reverse complement strand
TCGAACCCGGGACCACCCGCTTAGTAGTCTATGAGCATAGCCACTGAACCACGGAGGCCGCTCTATCAGGCATTTAAATAAAGATTTAAATGTCGGTGCATCAATTCATTGAACATTTAAGATGATCTAATTTGTTTAATTCAACAGTACATCAGTTCATTTCAATAGTTCAACTGTAACTGATGAATTAAACTGCCCCACTATCAGGCATTTAAATGAAGGTTTAATCCACTTACGATTAAGCAGCGCGTGCACATAGAACTTGTTGGTAGTTGCGCGCACCTAATTCCATTGAACTGGGTGAAATGACCTGCGCTTACACATGTAGAACTATTTTGAGGGCCGGATTCGGCATGTACTTACCGTTGGGCCCAGCCGTCGCATGGCAGATAGGCTTCTTGTACTTGGGTCGGGAACGGTTGGGATCACCCTTGCTCTCCTGCGGCTGACCGTCCGAAGCGCTGCCCGGGCTCCGGCTACCGCTGTTCCGACTGTTACTGCGCACTGCCAAAGAGATGGAAGGAGTAGAAAATGAAGCGTTTTGCTAAAGGATGGATTATGACAAAATGACGTTCGAGATGCAGCCTATTATTTTCGAATTAGCCTGATACCTGGGTTTGGCGGCAGAAACTCTACGAACGAGCTCCAAAGATTATCGTAACGAGATTTGATAGATCATAATATGATACGCCTGTGAATTAGCCAGATGTCCTGAATTTTGGTATAAATTGATGCAAGTAAGCAATGCACACACAAAAAAAGGGAGAAACCAAAACTATTGTTTTAACAGAGATTATGTTTATGATTATGTTGTCTACAAAATTTTAGAACAGACGTTTATAAAAATCTAAAAAAAGGCGTTAATAAAAGGAACAAAAAACTATCAATGGCGGCCAGACATTTTTTTGGAAAGATGGACAGACGAAGTTATGCTTGTATTAGTTTTAATACGAGTTACGTAGTTTAGAAATTGAAAACCACAACGCCATCGCTGCTCTACCAAAAATAATATTTTGAAGTAATACGAATAAATATTCGAACGAAGATAAATTTACGTTATCGTTTTTAAATATGCGCGAACGATTTTTTAAAAATATTAATTAATTGTTCCGCCATGTAGAGTAGCCGAAAAATACGTATCAGGATCCTTTCAACCCATACCCCCCTCTAACACACACACACACACACACACAAACACGCACACTGCCGCTTTTCAACACAAGGGAGCGCACTCGCTATTTGTGAAAGGGGACTTGATGGGGAAAGTGGATCGGGTCGGGGTTTAGGATTGGAGTTTGTACATAGGGGGCGCAGCGAGCGGCAAAGCACCTGCGGCGGCTTTGGCGGCGGATCGTTCGGCGGCTGCTTCGAAGGCGGGTCGGCACTTGCAGCACATATATACGAACGTCATGGGGGGTCCCCCGCGGACCCCCCCAAAATTAAGTCACGTCGGGTCAGGGCCACCAATCTGGGTCACCCACTGACCCACGCGCACAATTCCGGGTCACAGTTAATTTAATGGGGTATATCCGGACCGTAGTGGGTATCTCACCCCATAGCGGGTCAAGCCGCCCCGCCGAGCTCGGTTATCCGGTTAGAAAACGAATAGGTGCAGTTCGTTGTCATTGCGTTGGCGGGACGCGGCAGATAAAAATCGCGTTAAAAATCCGTGGGTTCGAATCCGGTCTGCGGCACTGGTTGGCAGTAGGTAAATCACAGCGGTGCATTCTGGGAGCGCGTCACTATAGAGATATAGAAAGCGAGGGGCGCTTCGTTAAATTAAAGCGAATCGGCGTTCTCTTAGATTAAACGGCATAATCAGTATTCCGTGGTCACCTCGTTGAATTTGTCGACGATTCATGCTCTTGTGGTAAAATAAAATTTAAAAAAATGGGGCCTGCTGTAAATTGAGAAGTATGGATAGTGTATGAGTTGATGAATGAATTTTATAGAGTCATCTTCTATGAATGTTTCAATTACAATTGCAATTACAATATATACCCGCAAGCAGCCCCTTTTAGGGGATAGTACCGGAATAAAGACGAACGGAATGGCGTTAGAATTTCGAATTAGTTCTCCAAGACGAATTAATACTAGGTGAATACGGTGTTGTTGATTAGTTAATAATTGTAGATTTTTTTTAAATTGCACATCACTGTTGTGAATATCACTACAGACGAATTTGAACTCCTCGTATTACTTAGGCAATGCCTGAGGGGCACGTAATAAACGAGAGACCACACTGGGAATCGAACTCGGGACCGCCGCATCTCGCAGTCGGTTGCTATACTGATATGCTACACTACGCTATGATTGCTATACTACGACAAGTCACAAAAATATATTAGGAAAAATATATGACATGTATTCTTGATGCACTGTTGGATTATATCACTAATCGCGATAGTGAAAAATAGGTATTCTAATCCAGTATTAACTAATGTGCAACTACGATATTATTTACCACTGTTAATTTAATTTCAATAAATTGTTAGTCAACTCCGTTCGTCTTTCATAAAACGTCATTCCGGAACCTAAGGCATCTTTGCATAGTTCACTTCGATTTAATTGTAAGTCAAGAATGCACTTTCTAGTTCGCATACCGAAGAAAATCAATACAGTAACTGACTGGTCTGACCAACATAAACCGCGTCCGAAAGAAATAAATAAAAACGAGCGAAGATACAAATGTCTCTTCAATCGATCCGCGATTACAGCGACTAGACTCGGCCAGCGATTTGCGTTGCCATCGTCGGCATAACCGAGAAGGAAAAAGCCGGGCTCTAGGATAGTCGACGACGCCGTCGCGCGCCAAAAGCTTCTAGAGAGAGACGCGCGAATGCGGATGGCATACATACAGTCCCGTCACACTCTAGATAAACACGGTGATGGTTGTGGGGTGGAGGAAGAAACGGGTTAGAAAAAAAAAAGACCGGCGAAATTGGCTGACACTGATGCGGGCGCCCACGCGCCAGACCGCCGCATGGGTGGCTCACTCGCTTCCGGGACTCGGCGTCTTAATTAAACGGGCGAAACCCCGGCCGATCCATATCGGGGCGGACAGCGGTCAACGGTTTTGTAACACGCACGCTCGTGCGCGCGTTCGCTCAATCGCCTTGCCTAACACATCTCAAGTGGCGATCTAGTTGCCTGCTGACATGGGCCGATGGAATCAAATCGGGGGTTGCAATTTTCGAGACGTCATACACATGGTGGGTAGTTCAGTTAAAATTATAATTTTATAAACATAATTTTAAAAAACCACAATTTTGCTCCCTGTAGACGTCAACCAGGGATTGCTATTTTCGAGTCTTCGTCCACATGGTGATTCATTTGGGCTACATTAAAAAATTACTATTGCTCCCTGTAAACGTGTACCGGGGTTGCAATTTTCAAAATTTCGTACACTTGTCAATTCAGTTTTAAAACAACTAAAAAACCATAATTTTGCTACCAGAATAATTTGATTGATCAATTACAAAAGGAACATTGTTAAATATATTTTTAAACAATTGTCGTAGTAAAGTCGGAATTGCGGGTCCGGCTGTGGTGCGGCGGTCTCAGGTTCAATTCCCGGGAAGGACTCTCGTTTATTCGAACCCGGGGTAATGATGAAAATATGCCCCTCCGTATAATGTTTAATTGTTGAGAGTGTTTCATAAATTCCCGTAGTGGTAAAATAAAAATTCGGCAAAAAAAGTCAGCAAAATTTAAATAGTTATTGGAAAATTCAGCGCAAACATACGCAACGATCATTAATTACGATTATTAATTAAAGCATAAATATTGTACTCATAAGCCTGTCTACTTTCACTGAGTTATTGGCAACGTGCGGTCCCGTAATTAGCAATAAATAGAGCAACATACAATAAATTCCCAACTGAGTGCTTCATTCGAACAAAGAAAAGATTTAGTATCCTCTAATGGTGCTTTCAGAAAAAAAGACATCACCCAATAAATAATGTGGGATGTATCAACAAGCGCAGTAAATAAATCGAATATCGCACGTGCAGCTTTTCTAGCTGCAAGAAATCGCAAATGCAGAAGTTCAGCAATCGGACCATACAACTCTTTGACCGTGGTAGGTTTAACGAAAAGTGAGTGGTTTACCCCAGACGCAAAAACATTGTTAGCGAGACATGCCTGATAGCGAGGAAAATTAATCAGCGAAGTGCAGGTTAACCTGAAATTTCTAATTTGCACATACATGACATCTGACAACCTGACTCTACGCTGTGCGAATTCAGAGTAGTATTACAAGAAACTAAATTTACCAGACATTTTCCACCTTCCCAAATAGCGCCAATTTTAATGAAAGATTTTTTTCTTAAGACAACATAAAAATCGCGTAATAGTAATAAAATAGCGCACGCAACTAGAATTATTCTTTATTTGAATTGTGAAGAAGAAAAAACACCAAGATTTTTTTTGCAACTGTCCAAATCTATCACAACAATTTTTTTTTTAAATCACCGTAATGCCTTGTACACTACATGATTACTGCACCCTCATGTATCTATTGAGATGTGCGAGGAGTAGGAAAGGGAAGGGATTGGGAATGGCAGCTGGAATAGCCAGGCTGCAGGATCCACACCTAAGCTCTGGACTCCCGCCAGTACCCCAGGCTTATGATTTGTAATTATGACTTGTAGTCCAGTCAGTCTTGAAACCGGCTACGGTGCGACAGTCCCTGAGTTCGATTCCAGGCGCCGACTCTCGTTTATTATACCCAGAGACTTTTTTTACACATACAATTAAAATATTTATCCGCAAGCAGTCCCGGAGAAGACTATAACAGCGGTCAAATACCTGGTGAAAATGAGTCCCTCAGACAGTGAGTGAAACCAAAACAACACGACAATGTAATTGAAAATAAAACTTATAACGTAAAAATGCCAACATATTTTAGAATGTTTCCCCAGACTTTCCCTGGAATTTATTTCCAACTTTTGAACGATTTTTCCTGACCATTCAATTCCCCAACCTTTCAGGTGAGTATTACTTCTGGAATTCCAAGCAATATCAACCACCACCACCAAGTGAGTTAAAAATAACTAACCGAGAAAATACATGCAGTTTGGCGACCTCATCTATGGACCAATGCCAGTCGACGACGCCCCCAATCCCTCCCTCTCTCCCTTCCCCAGCCCATCCCTCGAGCTTCCCCATTCACTCGCCGAGTCAACACCGTTTGTCGTGCAGTGCACGGGCGAGGCACGGGCAAGCGGGGTTTTCGCCCCGCGATTCCCGTCGGAAAGAATAGAGAGCACGCGTGCCAGTCCATTAAGCGACGCTTAGACCAACGCGTGGCGTCCATTTGGTGGCAGTAAACATAGCTTAATGAGAGCATCGGTGGGGGGGGGGGTAGGGGAGTTGCTTCAGCTTGGAATGGTTGTGGAGAGATGGGGGTGGTGGAATGGCCGGGCGAGACGACTGGTGGACCCACACCGCTAAAAAAAAGTCAAGCGCAAAGTCGCGTCTCTGTTTGTGAGGGTGGAAAGAGGTTGCTCGACTATTTACAGTGTGGCCACACTGGAACCACTGGACCGATACGCAATATCGAGTCAAGCCCGCGCTACATGAACGGTGTACTTGTACTGTACAGGTGGTAGAGCGACCGACTGTGGTGCGACGATCTCGGGGACAATCCCCGGCTAGGGCTCTCGATGTAAACATTGTCAATATTCAGTGAATATTATTGAATGAATATTATTCAATACAATGATTGACCATCTTCGAGCGTCAAAAAAAAATAAATAAAAATAAAGTTGATTGCATTAAAAACAAATAATGGGCTTTTTCATTCAGGAGTTAAGACGGAATTAATTTTCGTAGTCTCGTTTGATTGGGTTACGCAAAACATATATCTTCTGTGAGCTAAACATACAGTATCAAATACTGTGCACACAACATACAACCAGGGCTACTTTCTCAACAATGTGTTCGGTATTGGGAAATATACAATTGTTACTATTTTTACTTCAAATAGATTTTTTCTTAACCTAAAATAGATTTATTAAAAATGGAGATAAACACGTCTTACGTCTTAACGTAGAAACACACTATATTTACTTCATTGAAAATTTAATTCACTACGATTCACGACGACCCGCGGCAATTTAGCTATTACGTTTTGGCATTGTCTACTGTCTAGGCTTATGCTTGGAGTCTGATGTGTCTTTATATACATATGCAAATATATTTAGATTTTTTCGATTGCTGAGGGTCACGCCTGCAATAGTTTATGCGTGTTTTTATTTGAGCTCATATATTATTCCTCTACTTAATTGAACAGTAGCGAATATAACGTTACATGGTATTCCAATGTGGACGGCATCACAGGAAACTCTGTACCCACTACGCGGCACATTTTCACTAGCAACCCGGCATTGAATAACCGAGAGTCCGCGTTCGGAACTCGAACCAGAGACCGTAATCTACTCTCGCGCAATGAGAAACGTTTAGCTCAGCAAGGATAATCGCAGAACTGGGACTTGCAAAACGTGAAAGAGACAGCTAGTTCACCTTTCATCTAGCCAGCGCACTCTAATGCTTGCGTTATTCGAGTCCAGACCCATCCGGTTTGGACTCATCCACTCTTTAAACCACGATTTTTGCTCTCCCAGTGCATCTGGGTAAAACTTCCTTTTTTTTTGGCGGTTTAGAAAAACCGTTATTCGCAAGGGACGGTTGACTTGGTACAACGGTAGCTGAAATGGACACCAACCAAAAAAAAAAATACTTTTAGCGAGGCAATAAAACGAAATGCGAAGAGTTGAGCCCAGAATGGGTAGATCACTCGCAGGTTACCCAGAAAGGCGAACGTAACGCAAAAAGTCATGCTCTCAGCGTTTGAACATTAAATTGGCACTGTATTTATTTCACAATATTTTAAATTCTCAACTGATTAGGCTCATGCCTGTAACCGTGTCTGTCTATTTTGAAATCCATTGTAGACTATTAAATGCATTTATTCCATAAAAATCTGACGTCTTTGGGACAACTACACTGTGCTGCTAAAGCGTTGTTTAAAAAAAATCGGCAACAATGGTCATCAACGACTAACGTACAACTCCCTTCTACCCGTTCGATGTCTTTGGCTCGCCACTGTCAGTGCGGAAGTGCCACCTATGAACCTCCCTCCCGCTAACGCTTTTGGCACAGAGCTAATTGTGTGCCTGCCAACTTGAAATCGAATCAAAAAGCACTTAGACAAATGCGGATTGACGGGCGAGACCCTGTCTCGAGTGCGTCGTCCAGTGTCGACTGTCGAAAGGAACTGCAGAGGGGAGAAACTCCTGACCAGGGACTCACGCCCTGGGCGGATTGGGAAAGCGACGCCCAACGCTATCTACCAAGTCGACGTTAAGAAAAATGGAAATAGCACGCGCAATCAAATATTCAGCCTTAATCAACCATTTTCTATGCGTTATTTCTACTTTACAGACAATAAGGTCTACTTCCAGGTTTAAATAAAAATATTTCCTAATTTTTTTTTTTAAATTAAATCAGCGTAAATTTTCCAATACAGCATTCACAATAGTCAAGCCTCAATCAGCAATTTCAGAGGAGTAAAAAATGCGTATCATCCAGGAATCATCTGCGTATCATGTGTAATCATGAGCACATCCAAGTTTTAATAAAAATGTCTTCCTAACATTTAAACTTAAATATCTACACAAAATTAAATATTGAATATATTCAATATATCCACAAATCTACGACTTGAGCAACAGCACAGCTTGCACGCAAAAGTACGATCGGTCGTGGATCGGTCGTGGCTCTGTCGGTACTGCAACCCGCTGCGATGCGGCGGTCCCCGGTTCGATTCCCGGAGGGGGCTCTCGTAAATTCGATCCCGGGGTATGGGTTAAAAAGTGCCCCTCGCGTAATGCCAAGAGGTGCACAGAATATTATGTACTGATACAGATCTGTATTCACTAAAGCGATTAGAAAAGATTAAAAAAATCACCGCCATGCCAATTTCACCACAAAAATTGACAAAAATCGCAATACACAAATTTTGTAAACGCTTCCTACTAATAAAATGTATGCGTTTGTATCTAAGCACAAATGGTCGAAAATATCCTACATACTTCCAATTGAGACAGACTTTTAAACTTCATTTTAGAAAACGCACCAAAAATTGATTTAGAAGACCAATGAATCCAATGAAAAATTAGGAGTGAACATTGTTGTATTAGATTACTAAAACCTCCCTAGTTCGTAATAAAAATTAGTCAAAAATTTAGAACCAATTTCACCAATATTTTCCGATGTCGGCTCCGGCTCACAAAATCCAAACCGGATAATTTAAATCAGGAAAACCAAATATATGCCCCCACCCAACGCAAGATGAAAGCTGATCACAGCTCTGAACGAAGTATATCCAAACGCGAGGGAACGGCGCGATACCCGCGACTAACTAGAAATCTCCACGGCGGCAACAGGCGACCGACATCCGCCCGAAACACAAAAGTTCCCCCGTGGCAGGTGCTTCACGCGGCGCACTGCCGCTACGTGGCAAAGCGCGATTCGAAGGGGCAGCCCGCAATCCACTCTCGGTTACCATCACCGTTCCAAAAAACAAATCGCGGTTCCAAAAAAAAAATAAAAAGAATCGGCTAACCGACGACCACACTCAAAAGTAGACGACGAATCCTCTTATCAGTCCACGCCCGAACCACCAACGAATCAAAAAACCCACGCAACACACTGAATTTCCAGAGTGACGCGTCCCGGGGAAATGCCGTGAAACTCCGTCGGCGCCTCGCGTCGATTCGCGCGGCATGAAAAACTTAATCCGTCGGGGCCGTCGTCTTCGCGCGTAAACTCGGAAAGTATCAACCACTGGCACCCAACGCGCATCAACAACCCTTCCGCTCACCGATATCTCTACCCCACACAGAGCACCACGCGGTTTTTTTTATACGTATAAAAAAAAGGAACACAAAACACAGACAACCGACGTGTGATGGCGGTGAGAAAATAGGAATAATAATAAAAAATGGGAGAATATTTAAAAGGGAATGAGAGATATATAGAGAGAGGAACGCACACAATGGCAGACACATGTACATGAGCTCACGCGACGATCTCCCACTCTGGCGGCAGACGATGCAATCGGGGTCGCTCTGCCAACTTGGATAGAAGAACGTTGTTGGAGGATTGGCGCGTGGCCACCTAACGGCGAACGCTGGCGCGAGCTCAGCCGATCCGCCTCCGCTCTAGAGCCGAGGGGAACGAGTCGGCCAATGGTAGCGGGTGAGCTGGATTTCGCCTCGTATTTGAAAAGCGGCAGGAGCGAATTTATTCTCCATTAATAATGCATCTCTCTTCCGTCGCTGTTTATCGAATAACGTCGGCAAGTTTACAGTAATTGGTTTTTATAAGTACACGTAATTCATTCAAATGGGTGTAAAATATATGTGAGCTATTATTATATTTTTCTAATGAATATGGATTTACAAAAACTTCCGATTATACACATGTGTAATAGTGCGACTTTTTGCTGCTCAGTTGATAGGCGCAAATATTGTTTTGCGATTGTTCCGGGTTCGATTCCCGGCACTACATTACATTTATTTATTGCCGGAGTACTGGTGAACCACTAAGAGGTGCGCAGAATCTACCGTATTTATATTCACTTACTTTTGAAAGAAAATACTAGGGTGTTCAATAACTTCCGGAATTATTTTCTATTTTTTTTATTAAATCCGTTAATTTATTGAACGGCCCTATACATGTATGTTGGGATGCTACCCTTATGACGATTACTGCATCAACTTTTTTTTAAATACGGCGATATAAATACCAAACTGACGAAAATTGACCATGAGGAATTGACCATGAGAAAACCTTGACCATGAGGAATAATACCGCCAGGTAGGAAGAAGGTAGGTACCGGAGGAAGGTATACGGCAACTTGAGGAGATTCACGTGTTTTTTAAATTTTATTAGACACTCAAAACACGATATCCGCAGCATAAAATACGTTGACGAGGTGGAGGTGTAATGTACATAGATTGACGAAAATATAATAATCGCTGTATAAACGATAAAAGAAAAAGTCCTACGACTTTTTCTGTACGAGCGTAAAAAAAAGATGTGGACTCGATCGGTTTTGCGTTTTCAAAAGGACACTACAGTAAAAAGTGACAAGAAAAATCAAGATATTTTTCCCACGACCTTTGCTCCCCCCTCCTGCAAGCGACCTACATCCAGTTATTACCACTTCTGTCTCTTCCCCCCTCCCCCCCTCTCCAATATTGCATAAATACTCGATGTCTTGATTTTTCTTATCACCTTTTACTGCACTGTCCTGATGAAAACACGAGAGCGAAACCGATAGAGTCGGACTCCTGTTTTAACTTCTTTTTTTACGCTCATACAGAAAAAATCATATAGTCGTTTATACAGGGATTATTATGTTTTCGTCAATCAATGTACATTACACCCTCACCTCGTCAATGCTAATATCGTGTTTTGAGTTTCTATTAAAAAACGCGTGAATCTCCTCAAGTTGCCGTCTATGGTGGTTACGGAAAAAAAAATCACCAGAGCGGACACAATATATCGTTTTAGTACTGTCAGCTTTTAAGTAATTGCATTTTATTTAAAAGAAAGTGTAACGCTTAACGTTTGTAATGTGTCCACCGAAAAGCTTCTTTGCTGTTCGAAGCCACAGTCCTTGCTTTCATAGACAACAACTCCAGGAATAATATAAACGAAGTGTCCCGTGGCGGGTTCGAACCTTTGACCTTGGTCACAAGTTTGACGTCCAACCAACTACACAACAACGGAACATGCGTACAAGTGTGTAGCTCAAATTCATCCTTTCATTCGCATCCAAAAAGGCCTGCGCGCATCAGATTCGCCGAGATTCAGCAAAACAACACAGTCGTTACTGGCTTCTCCCAGAACGATGCTAAACCTCGCCTCCGCTTCGAATACACCGCCCCCAGACTTCGATGACGTCATCGTACGTCCCACGCGCCAAGAAAATCGAAAACACAGATATCGATCCACCAACAAAACCAATTCAATCAAAACGCAGACGAAAACCAAAATCAGTAGGCACTAATCGTTCCCAGTTTACCTAGGACGGACAAGGAAAACCCATGCTCGAAAAGCCCGTGGTTTTAATTACCAGGCTGGGGAATCAACGCCGTAGGCCTATCACCGTATGGCGTCGCACCGCCATGACGTCACAGATGACGTCACCGTCGGCGCCACGATGCAATGCAGTGATTGCGATATGCACACACACGACGACGACGACACCCATGCCCAAATTGACAAGTAGGGTGGCTGGATGCTAATTGAATATTCAGACTTACCCAGGGAGTTGTAGTGAAGACAGGGACGGGGTCGTCCCTGGTACTTAAAGACGAGACACGAGTGCCAGTTGGCCATCCTGCGACACCACAGGGGTCCCAAGGAGCAG
This sequence comes from Melogona broelemanni, assembly GCA_033995665.1. Lineage (NCBI taxonomy): Eukaryota > Metazoa > Arthropoda > Diplopoda > Chordeumatida > Chordeumatidae > Melogona > Melogona broelemanni. The sequence goes on along the minus strand of JAUJYS010003046.1, from coordinate 2,254 downwards.
GGACAGAATGGTCCCAGCAGGAACGACGGGGATTGGGGATCTGGTGGCGGCGGTGGTAAGGGGGCCAAGGGGGAGGGGGAGGGTGGGCAAATAGACCCGGCCACCACCGCTGGTTGGGGTGAGAAGAGACGGGGTTGAGGTGAGGCGTGAGCACCTCAGCGCGTCCGGACAGTTGTCATGGACAGAGGATGAGAAATCGGAAAGACGGTTGGCGGCGTAGATGGATTGGCGGGAAGATGCCGGCTGCCTGGCGCGGGGAACAAACGCGCTCGTTCGGGATCAGTCATTCGGAGATTTTGGGATCGTCGTCATGGCGGCGGAGCGGAGAGTAGCGGAGCGGCTGGGGAGCAGCTACCGTTGGAGCACGTGCCGGCCGACGCACGCGCCACGACGCCGCGATGACGCGCGTCGTATTGCGGATAGGGCGCGGGGCGGAGCGGTTCTGGTGTGGAGCGGAGCGTTTATTCGCGGGGGCGCGCGGGGAGCGCTGTCGCAGCTGCTCATCACTGTGTTAGTACAACGTGCTAGAGACATGCGGAATAATGGGTGAGGGGGGAAGCAGGGTTGCCAACTTTCCCGTAACTTTTTTCCGGTAAAAATTTATTTAGTAAAATACTGGATAAAATAATAATAATAATAATAAAGTATGGAAAAGACAGCAATGCAATTTCGAAAATTGAAAAACGATTTTTTTTTTTTAATTCGATATCGACTTTTTTTTTAATTAAAGCTTTGTTTTACGAAATTGAATTAAGCATATGAGCTCACAATACGCAATTGTATTCGGCTGGGTGAATAAATAAATAAATAATCCTTGAATATGATCAGCCTTGTTTCAGTATTAGCCACAACAATCATAGTTGGCAATTTTTGCATAAACAAACGGAAAGTTTACGGTCTGCGACTGCATTTAATTGTTGTTTTTGGAAAATTTCCGATTCGTGTTTAATCGTGTTCATTCCAAACGTAATTAGTCTTAACATCGGATGCTCTATTTCGTTTAAATCCAAGCAACTAAGGCAACAAATTTACAAAATGTTGACTTTTTGACCAGCTCCACCAGCACTATAAACTGTAGAAATCTGGAAATGCTCCAAAAATAATAACGTGTAAACAAAATCAATCAAAGAAAAGCATTTGATCAAGTACGTACATAGCTGCGCATATTTACGCAAATTATAATTAAAAGTAAAAAAAAAAATTAAAGAAAAGCATCTGATTAAGCGGTTATGTCTAACAGCTTGTGCACATGTTTCTGCAAGTAAATAAATAAAAATAATTAAAGTAATTAAAGAAAAGCATTTGTACCAAGTGCGTACGTTAAAACGCAAATACATATTTATGCCAAATAAATAAATAAAATAGTTAAAATAAACAAAAGAAATAGAGTTTCTAATTACGATTCACAATGAATACGCATATTTATGAAAAGTTATTTCAATGATATTTTCAAGTTCAAAATTTCGGAGCGTATAGTCAATTTTGGTGTTCTTATCTAGGGGTTGTTTTTTAGATTGTTTACATTTCAGAACCTGGATATTTCTGTATCAACTTTATCGCGGAAAGTGGGCAACCCTGGTTGACTGGCGTGACGCAGGGAGAGAGTGGGATCTAACGGGGGAAGAGGATAACGAGAAGAAAATATGGGGATGGGGGCGGAATAGAAACGCAATCGCGAAGACGACAACAAACAACCGACCTTGTGACAAACAAATCGGAAACTCTAGTTTCGCTCTAGATGAAGAAGCGACCACGACAGTGGCGCAACTGGCGGTGAACAGAGATTGGAAACGCCCATCCGAGTAAATCGAATCCAAGGCCACCGTGGACTTTTCAGGTTGACTTTTCACGTGGAGGAGAAAAACGTCTAACTTTACGAGTTGTTTTCACAGATAGATTTTATGTTCGTACGAATCGTCTAGCTCAATGGGTATGGCAACAGACTGATGAGCTGGTGGTCCTGGGTTCGATTCTCGGCGCAGGCTCTCGTTTATTCGATCCTGGGGTACTGTTGAAAATGTTGTCTAAGCAACACAAAGGGTACATTTTCCTGCAGGGATATTCTAGGGGGGATATTCTAGGGGTGAACGAAGAAAAAAATGCAGCGTGAAAATGCAGTTTACTAAAAAATTTAATTACAGTTTACCAAAAAATATTCAATGGTTTAATCAAGTTTTCCCCTGAGCTTCCATTAGGGAGTCCAGAGCTTAGGGGTGGATCCTGCAGTCTGGCTATTCCAGCTGCATCCCTCTTC
>JAUJYS010003045.1:0-13701 GCA_033995665.1 Melogona broelemanni | reverse complement strand
CTGTAGATCTCAAAATTACTTTATGGGTTCACTCTACACTTAGTCCAACTCCACAGTGGCGATAAATCCATAGGAGATGCTAAGGACTGTCAATTTAACTCAAGACCCAGACCCAGCTCCATAGAAGAACGTAGCTTTAGGAGACGCTATGTCTTACATTAAGAACTAAATTAATACTCTTTCCAGAAACACTAGGCCCAGCTCACACAGTGGCATAAATCCATAGGAGGCACTAGATGGCCTTAATGTGAATTAATTCCCCTCACACGGACTATTCCAATTGGCTCCTATAGCCTTAACCGATCTCTCAGCACAAAGTTAACCTACTTTTTAAATCATGAAACCCTACTTTTTAAATCAGCAGAAAGAGATCAGCAGCAGCTACAAGAAGAACACTTTCCTGCCGAAATGGTCACATGACCAGCCAAGTTACAATTAACTTAGACAAAAACCTGAAAATGGACTGTTTTCACTCTAATAAACAAGCACCTGCACCGGGAATCGAACCCGGGACCGTTGGCTTCGTATCATGTCCCCATACCCACTGAGCCATCGGTTCGTACCAAAAAAAATTAATAAAATCCAAATGGATCATGCAACTATTTGGTAAAATCATTATGCAAATTTCAATAACCTTTAACAGGGAAGGTCACACGTTTTCCCAACATGACCTTGAACCATTAAAATACCAATAAAAAATCAGAGTTCTGTGACGTCATCGGCGAAAAAGGAAGTGGCGCCGCCTCCCGGAGCGCAAAAAAATGAGAAGTCCGTGACAATATACTGGTATATCCAACATCAATTGATAACTCTATTCAAGAGGATGCTTCAATGTCGTGTTTTATTTTGGTGAATACTTTATGTATCTACATGTCTATTCGAGAAAGGCATTAAATGTTTTTTATTTTAATGTGGTATCGTGCGCTAAGGTTTGAAAATTCTAACCGCCTGGTAGGAGCATTAGTATGGAGCAAATCAATGTTAAAAGTTGATAAAAAAATAAAATGCTCGTTAAAGACGAGTCTGTAATTGCACATTCAGTAGTGATATCTAAGTGATACAAATTAAAATTGATTTTTCTCAGAATTCTGATCTGGATTAATTTGAAGAGAGACGGAAAGGAAGAGATAGAGATATATGATTATGTTAATTACAAAATGATATTGCGCGAGCAAAATCCGCATGACAAGTACTTTTCTCAGTAGTGCCCCTAAGAGAGATTAGCTGGATGCATTTTTCGAGTAAATATGGCAGCTTAATATCTTACGCGCGACTAACAGCTAGACTAGGCCCATGAAGGATTTATTCAATCGTGTGGAAAGTCAATTAAATCAAAGCAAAAAATATGTACTTTCAAAAATGGTTGCATCGACGAAGATAAAATGTTAAGAAAAAATGGCAGACACCCAGCTGCGTTGCCAGAGCTTCCAACGCAACCAGGCGAACTATGCAGTAACCTAAAACGAGAGATGCTAGCTGTGCGTTGGAAAATTCAGATCGTCCATCACGTTCTACAATATAAAGCCTCGTTTCTCAAAACTGTGCTCCGCGGAGCCCTTAAGACTTCACATGCATTTCCCAGGGGCCATGCGACTTTGCTCAGACACCCACTAACACAAAACTATTAACTTGTAAAACATTTTTGCTTAAGGGTCTGCGCCATTAAAATTGGCTGTAAAAAGGACTCCTCAAGTCGAAAGGTTTGGAAACACTGGTCTAGAGAAAGTGATGAAACATCCATAAACTTAAAATCGATTGTAATTCAAATGTCTGCTGCTAGATTAATTTTGTAATGCTTAGTCTCAACACGTTAGACGCAATCTAGCAGCAATGAGAAATGAAAAACATTAATGTGTCGTATTTAATCTTGCAATAACATATAACTATCATATCACACAAAACATCCAAAGATAGATGACGTTTTAATGTAATTGGACAGCAAACCGCCGTAACACATACTAAGTACAAGCCAACCTAACCCAAGTAGAATCATCATTTTTAGATACCCACTAACCCTAATCAAGTTAAGATTACATTTCTTACTATTCCATAGTACTGACAATCTCTTAAAAGTGACATAATCAAATTCAATCAAAAAATAAAAAAAATAAACAGCGACCTAGACTCATCGCCACTGTTTCATAGTTGTTATCATGACAGTCATAAGTCTCTAAAATCTTGTTAAAAAACTTAAAGTATAGATAAGTTTATCCTCGGTGCGCTCCGAGAAGAAACATTTGATGTTGAGGCCTTGTTTGTGGTCATTTGTTGTCTATAATTTTTATATAGATAACTCATTGGTCGTTTCTTCAGTTGAAGTATTTGCATCACATTCATTTTCTGTCACAGTCAATACGAATCAAATTTCACCATAACGCAATACATATGAGAAACCGTAGCCAAAGAAAATGTGGTTCGGTTCTCTATTTGTATATATATATATCAACCACGCACGTTTACATCTCGTATAAGCAATAGCACTTAAGAGATGGTATCAGATGTAGATGTGATATGGCGCATTCGAGTCAGACTTAGAAGTAAACCGCGTGCACATTACATACGTACTGTCTGACTATGAGAGAAGGCGGCGGCGACAGAAAAAAAAAGAAATTAATGATATGAATGCTTTTTAACTCCAAGACAAACATTCATTTATTTGTTGAATGGCTTACGGTAGAATGTGATTGGCTTGCCATAGAACGCCCGAAAAAGCAATATAGAATATTCGAGGCTAGAAAACGAACATTTTAAATCATTCATAATATCGTCCTGTGCCAGTAGATGTGCATACCCATTCTTATGAAAAACTAGCCCTTCTGCCCGGCTTCGCCCGGTTAATTTATAGATTTCTTGCTGTAATCATTTCAGCCAAAGACCTCTCGTGTTCAAAATTATTGTGGGGTTCGTCAGTTTTTATATTTTACTAACCTTGGTCACGGGTAAGCGGTCTATTTTTTTTTTTTTTAAATCACCGTAGTGCACTACAGGATTACTGCACCCTCGTGTCTCTATGGAGATATGTGAGGGGAAGGGAAGGGAATTGGCAGCTGGAATAGCCAGGCTGCAGGATCCAACCCTAAGCTCTGGACTCTCTAATGGATGCTCAGGAGTGACGACAGTTTTGCAGGATCGAATAAACGAAAGCCTGCGCCCGGAATCGAACAACCGCCACCAACAGCACCACCCGCTCTGTAGAATGTGACCATACCCCTGAGCCACTGTGGACCGACATTTTAAAGCTACACATAAAAAACTGTTGAATCATCCCCGGTAGGTATCTATTGAATCGGATGGTATCGATAGTCTCAGGCATTATCACCCTTCTCGCGTCTAAGAAGGAGGTTGAAACGCGGGATACCGGTTTCAATTTATTCTTAAGGATCCAATGGACCGTTTTGACTGACTGTTCCGTTCCAAACTATTTATGTAAAACGATTTTATTTTAATTCGTCAAATGGATCGTATCGTGATCTAAAATGTATCAAATCTTCAAGCAGTTTCATTAATATTGTGATTTTACAGAAGAAATGTCATTTCACTAAGTCTCGGTAATTGTCAGTCTCCCTGACCATGGAATATGATCGCCGGAAGGCATCCACATTCTTGTTACCCTGTCGAACCTCGCAAGTCTCAAGCGTGAAGAGGCTAACGCGGGGTCGAGTTCACTGTCCGTACCCTGTGTGAGACTAAGCTACGTTTAGGTTGACGAGTATGTGAAGGTGAATCCATCCACTGTGACACACCATTACACACGTCACGCTCACCACTCTCCATATTAATGCGGATTTAGCGGTGCAAAAGTTAAGCAAGATTTAGAAGGTCGGCCCCAGTGGCTCAGTGGATATGGTCAGTCTACTAAGCGGGTTCAATTCCCGGCGCAGGCGTTCATTTATTCGATCCTGTGGTACTGGAATGTGCCCCTCACACATTGGTATTTCGACACTAGGGGTACAATAACCTCCTGTAGTGCTACAGTGAATACAGTGACCCGGAATAAAAAATAAAAAAGAATATAAATTGTATAACTTATGAAATATATATTTGGTCATTCGGTAATTTGTGGAATGAATTCCAATGTATCCAATTATTATTTACAAATATAAATTATAAAACAAATTATTATTTACAAAGGTACTATTATTTACAATTATCCAATTATTATTCCAATCATTTCATTTAGATTAGTTTTTCATTTCCAATCACCATTGTGAATACCAATATAGGAAATCTAGGCTAATGTCCAGTTTGCCCTCACGAGCGACCTGAAAATACGGCATCGACTGGGGCGCGTAGCGAAATTCAGTCTCACCCGATTAGTCACTTCATGTTATATTTTTTTTAGGCAATCCAGTTTCCCTACGCTCTCCAGTCGATACCGTATTTTCTGGTCGCTCATTAGGGTAAACTGGACATTTACCGAAATCTGTAACCCTCGTGTTGCTACGTTGTAAGCACTTGTACATTAATCATTTTACCCGATTTAGAAAATAACGCAAGCGCTCCATCGTCAGTGTCAACAGCTCCGTTACCGTAAAGTTTCGCTTCAGGTGTGTTTGACCACCACCAGGAGACTCTGAAGTCGCCATTGTTTCTATTACACGTCCAGTGTCACGTGAGCCTGAGGCATCAAAATACATCGAACACAAGAGAGAAAAGATACGACACCGCATATGTCTACGATCCACGCTATTGTGCACAATGGGAGCAATGGTCCACGAAAAAATAATGTTCTCCCCGCGAAATTTGTCTGCCACAACCCGGTGCGCCCATTGGCTGACATGGGAGAGTGGAGGGGTGGGGGGTTGGGGGCGCGTTTGTAACATCTCTCTGACATCTAGCCGTACGTACGTCCAATGATCTGTCACAAGTGATTGATTATGATGGATACACAGCGACAAACTTCAACCGAGCGTATAGCTTTTCTACCAACTGAGATATTTTTCTCGATTTTTCTACCTCAGTCACACCACTTTTAAGATTGCCAGTTATATAAATTTGAAAGAAAGGATTAAGTTTTCTCGTAATACTCTTGAGCCAAAAGCAATTCCTCTTATTCTAGTTTCGATACTGCTGCGCGTCAATATCTATGATAACGCCTTTGAAAATTCGGATTTTTCCCCAGATAGAACTGAGATTATGCTTTTTTCGACCGCTGAATTGAAACATTGCGATCATTGATCAAGATTTTTTCATCTCTAAAAAAAATGGATCGCTCTCGAACTGGAAAACAGAGAAACATATTATGATTATATACGATCAGAATGATTTGTAAATATAGTATCGTAGAAAGTAAATCAACGATGATAAATCACGCGGTCTCGTGATTAACATTCCATTATTTTTTTTTAGAATGATTCGTGTGACAGTTATTGGTCATTTGGCTTGTTGCCGTTACGATGGATGATCGAAGAGCAATTTTTTGAACTATTCGCTCATCAAACATTTCCAGTGCTCAAAGAGGTGCGTGGCATCACAGGCAAAAAGACACTTGCAATAGGCGCCATCTAGTGGACAAGTTCAGCGACTGTAGCAGTGTCCTCGAACCATTATTAAATCGAAGGCAAGTACATGTATATTTAATGGCGAAGTCATTATAAAAATAATAAACAAGAGTATCTGCATTATTTAAGCTAAACATTTTGTTGACATATTCTTGTGTGTTTAACGGTTGTTGTCATGGTCAGAACAATAGCAAAGCAGTTCAGCGACAATCTTACAATCATGAATATATGACTGAGAAAATATTTTTCTAATTTGTAGTTAAAACTATTGCGGTCCATAAACAAAACATGTGTTTCATTACCAATGCAATTTCACGCGAGCTGACACTTACGGCCCACCTTGTGTACCTTTGTGCACCTTGTGTTGACACGCCTGCTTTTGGCAAAAATGTAGGACATGGACCACTAAAATATTGATAATTTCATTACCTTTTCTCCATATATCCTGTTCAACACACCGGGGCCTGATCTATATCAACAAACATTATACAGCATTTACCATTTACCGTTCAATAGACTCCTGTGTGCGTATGCATCTGCTATTGGCTGGTTTCGGTGGTCCGACAGCACTAATTAACCAGCGTCGTGTCACATTTTGGGCGAACTCGGCTCAACACTCTTGTGGTTTGCAGCATTCGGCAAGACAGTGCCGTGTCACATCATAAATGAATTAAGTATCAACGTGCAGAAATATTCCTGATACCCCGTGTCGAGCGAAAGCATACACACGATTAAGGACTTTTCTGAAAAGTATTTTTGGAAAGATAGAATACTCCCCGGCACTCTCACTCCTATATGTCCGAGAGCAATATTATTACGATCGCCGAACGGCAGACTATGGTGTGACGGTCACGAGTTCAATTCCCCACTCTGGTTCTCGTTTATTTAATTATATTTTATTTTTAGACGGGAAATTCCCCTCACCGAGTGAATATCACTGCAGGAGATTCTGTACCCTTCGTTTTGCTTAGACAATATGTGAAGGTCACATATGTATCCCAGAATCGAATAAACGAGAGCCTGCGCCTGGAGTAGCACCCGGGACCACCACCTCGATCAGCAGTATGTTGTCATACCCACTGAGCTAGACGGATCGTACCATCTAGAGGAAATTAGCCAGCATCGGCTAATTACTCCTCTACAGTGATTAACCGTCATTGATTGTCGAAAAAAGCGGACAGATTCGGGCTCGAACCCACAATCCTTTTCGGGAATACGTAGTCGATTTATCCAATAGACCAACAGGAAAAAAAATGTTTTCGCTCAAGAGAAAAAAAAATCAAATTTGGATTTCAGGAAGGAGCCGAGATGAAACCAAACGCTGCTCTTCGCTGTCCTTTGCCCCCACCAAACGTTGCAATTTGATCTTCACTTCGACGAACTTTCATCCTATCGTCGTAGCATATACTTCTACCACGATACTATATTTAGGATTATCTATGTTAACCGTCATAAAATTTAGTTTGAAATTATCCATATCAGAGAATCCTCTCCGTCTGGAAAACTCAAATTTAACGACATTTTGTTTACTTCGACCCGAGGTCTCCGGAGGAATATCCATAGTCGAGTAACAGCGTCATTTCGCCATTATCCTTCCCCCTATTAGTTATGCAACGGCAAAATCATAGATGTGGCTTTCACCTATGACGACACCATATTAAAAGGGAGCGCGCGAATCAATAGCGAAGACTAAGTGTTAATTTGCTGATGCAATTAACGGAATAACAATAGTAGTACTAGTGAGACGACATTACCGCCCCACGCCACCCACAAAATCTCCTTCCAGATGCGCGATGGAACCAAAGGAACATACAATGAACGCTGCACTAACGCATCACTTTATTCTTGCATGTGGAGAAAACCAGCAATCGAATGTTTAGTTATTAATTGGCGATTTTATTAAATGCGGCTCAGCAGAAGAGTCAAGAGCACTTTGTTGTGCGTTTAATCCTTTAAGCGGGGTTGACGAGCCTGACTCGTCCACATTCGCTTTGTGTGTATGTATTAACACGGGAGATATAGGCAAGTTATTTCACCTTTACAAATCCCATAGCGATTAATATAATTTCACAAATACGAATTAAATTTGAATGTTACATTGCGGTGTAGCTTGAACTTAAATTTGAAGATAAGAGATGAGTCTCCCAAAATAAAAGTCGCGCTTAAAGGGTTAAATGATCGGCAATAATGTCTACTAAATAGGGTTTATTAATAGGTGATGAAGAAATCGTTTCATTGCATGCTGGCTAAACGCCTTACTCGAGTAGTTTAGTTACTGTTGTCAGAAGTGGATGAATACACTATGTGAAAAAAAACCATATGTGTTAAACAAATTTTCACTATATAAAAAATTGTCTTAAAAATTTAAAATTAAAAACATTATTGAATAAAAAATACTAGTCAATGAAGCGACAAAAGTATCTATACAGACGTATTATTCTGATGTTTCATGCATCATTCGCGGTAAACATCGCCGGAAGTGTCAGAGGTCGAATAAACGAAAGCCGGCACTAGGAATCGAACCAGAAAACGTCTGACCACAAATCAACAGGGCTACATCAGATCGTGCCGATGAACGACAGGACTAACATATATCTAAGGAAGGGAATGACATGTGACAAATTGCTCACTAACAGCAAAGGTGCTCGCTGATGAAAATTGGAGACACACAATTTTGGGCGAAACCCTTTGACACTCTACGCTTTCGAACTCGTTGATGGTTTTCAACACGGAAATAGGTCTTTAGAAAGATACCCTCCTATTTTCCCGGACGTAGTTGACGTCAAGACTTGCTTTCCACCCACACTCACGCATTTGCACGTTTAGCTGGAAGCCTTCTTTTAAATTAGCACGGCGCAGAACTCATCCGACTATCAAGATTGACTGACGCTGATCGCATCAGCATTTGCATTTACACGGAGCTCTTGTTCCCCGGTTTCACGTGCACCGGGCGGACTTGGGTGTGAAAGTGTGGAAGCGAAAACGGCGCGTTAGCACATCCTCTAATTGACTCACATAATGATATCGCGCGCCGGGCGCACATATGCTGCGTCCTCACGCTGAACGGTGATGGAGGAATGCGTTAAGGAGGTGGGGGAAGGGGTTGTGCTGCGCGGGTACGCCAACATATCTGGTTCCGGTGAATTCAGACTGATCCTCAGGTTGAATGCATATCTGTAATAGGAGTCGTGGGTTTAAATTCCTAACGCATCCTGTATGTCCTCCTAGGACATTCAGTCTAAATAATGCTGAGCTGTTTACCAGATATTTTAAATATTTATCTCAATTCAATTCTGGATTCAATAGCTTCCTTCACAAACAAAAATAGCAATTTCTTCAGATTCTCATCGGATATGCCCTGCAGGCGCTTCATAGTGCTAATCCGTCGTGCTAAACAGAAGATTCAAGCACATGAGCAAGACGTTTGTAGCAAGGGTGCCAAGGTTTAAAGTTATGGGTTCAAATACTGGTTTTGGGTGAAGATTTTTAATTATTATTTTTTTTTAATCACCGTAGTGCATAGTGCACTACAGGGTTATAGGATTAATAAGTATGGTTCACTTGGTGAAAATGGTGTGGCGTGCGGACAATGTGCTAGATAAATTCAGCTAGTGTGGACTCTGCCTGCACTTCATACGATGAAAAATATAATATAAAATTTATATGGTTTCGTTGATGTGAACGACAGTAAAATCGTGGGCATAATTTAGCGGAATAATTTTTTTTTTCAATTAAACTTTCAAACGCAAAAAAAAATCACAGTAGTCAGTGGTAGTTCTATTAAAGACTGACCAAACATTCATGAGTTGGATCGATGTTCTCAGTAGAGCTGTAATTAACAGCTTCGAGCTTAGCAGCATGATTCTTTCTATAATCGGCCGTTAGATAAACCTTTTCGCTAATTTCCATACCTTTACTCGATAAATGACATTTTGTTGACTTAATCCTTGCAGAGTAAGAGAAATCCCAGTTTGAAAGAAGTCTCTGTTAGGAAGCTGTCACAACCTCAGAAATAGACAGACGCTTGGAGATTTCCCTAGATTAGCACAAGTCGTCAAAATCTTTGAAAACTAATTAGAAGCAAGTTTAATTTCATAATTTAATTCACCACAGTCAAAAATAATTCTCAAGCTGTCAGAAGAAAACAATACTAAACCATACGTGAAATTCAATTTCATAAATTTGGTGGAAACATAGTTTCCATTTGCACGGCTTCACCAAGTTTCCCCAAGCCAAACCTTTCTGTAAGAAACACCTCTGTAGAGGGCGACAAAATAGTAAATAGAATTTGGGGAAATATAAATCGGAAATAGCCTCGCGCAGCACCGTCGCAACTATCTCGGCGTAAGAGCTCTCCAATTCAGCCGAAGAAACTCCACTGAAGTTGTATACAAGAACCCAGACCCTACAAAGACCACAAGATGTGAACAACAGACGTTTCACACACGCCAATGGATACAAAACTCTATTGGTCTACCACGTGGGAAGCAGTCACCGGACTGCTGCTCAAATTTTCGCTCAATTTTTAACAATATTATCGCAGAGTGAATACAATATGTGCATTATTATTATTATCTGGAATAAAAGTTCATGATATTCTGGTGGTATCAGGAGGTCAAGCAACGATCTTTTTGTCTCACATACAGTTTACACAGCGGGGAAAGCGAGCAAGAGAGGGGAGGAGGCGATATCGCGTTGTCTCATAAAATTTTCACCAAAACTTGGAAAGATGGCTAGTATTCCCAAGGAGATTTGACAGTACTGTTGGGAGCTACAAATAATATCTTTTTTTTTTTCTTCTTCTTTTATTCGCTGCCTCTCCCTCTCTCTACTCTCTCCGCAACAATCAGCGATGATGAGCAGTCGCTCGGCAAAGCGTTTCCATCACCCCAACATAAAGTGTTGACACTCGAAACACATAAAAGTGCTAGACGAAAAACAAAAAAGGGGGGATGGAGGGGGCTTCACGTCGAGCGGGCTTTACAGAATCCTGCCTAGACCCACGCGCCGGAAGCAGTGACATTTGAAGAAATAAGAGAAAAGTCGATGCCAATTGACATCGTTAACAAATAGCACGAAACGCTCACGATTCGAAACCGCAGCTTTTTATCTTTCTTCTTTCATTGAAAGACTGAAGTTCACGTGAGACTACCGAACTTAAAGCTACAAGACTCTACCACATGACACACGAGAGCCCACAAAAGTAAATAAAAGTAATTGAACTAACGATGTTTTCTATCAAAAATTGTATACATTTCGGCAAAGTCGACAGCTTCAATTACGATTGAAGACGTCCTAGGCATCGTATGAGTACCAATCGCAAGCAGACACGAAGGGGGGGCTATAGCTGGGATCAAATGACTATTTAAGGGCGAAAAGTACAATGTCTGAGACGATGCCCGAGAAGCGGCGAAAACCGATCGGTTCGGATAGAACACCTCACCAACACGCCATTCAGCAATGTAATCGTACTGTACAGGGTGAACCAGATATTATGGACCCCTTTTATTTTATAGACTAAGTCGGCCAACAATAAACCGAATATTATGAAATTTGGTGATAAAAATGATGACACTATTCTTTTTTCAATTTCGAGTTTCAAATTTCAAAATCCCCATCTTGCGGGTGGCGCGCTCTACCGATAGATGCAAGACGTAATTACACAGCGAGTAAAATGCACAATCAGCTATAAAAATGGCTTTCACGAAAGAAAATAAGCTTGCTATCAAATTTATTCGAGAAAACAAAAAGTATGATGCAAAATGACTTCTCCCAAACAAAAACAAGTGCTCCCAAACAAAAAAAAAATCCGGCAGGATGGCGCTCCGATTTTGCACCAATGGGCTAAGAACTTGATTTGAGGCCGCCGCACGATGGGCTGGAGAGCCATCATGCTAATTTTTATATATGATATATTTTTTTTTTGTTTGGGAACTCTTAAGAAGTCATTTTGCACCATAATTTTTGTTTTCTCGAAGAAATTTGATAGCAAACTTATCTTCTTTCGTGAAAGGCATTTTTTCAACCACAATCAGACCACAATCATGTGGTAGATTCGCTGTGTTTTAGGAATTTTGAAATTTGAAAATCGAAATTAAAAAAGGCAGTGTTATCGTTTTTATCACCGAATTTCATAATATTCGGACTATTTTCTGCCGACTTATTCAAAATAATAAAAGGGGTCCATAATTTCTGGAAAAAAAATTGCCAAAGACTATCACTTATTATCGGCGAATAGTAGGATGGCATCAGTCAAAGTAACGACATAAATTCATAAGCAATATATCGTCGCTTCTAAAAATTGACAAAGATTAATTATTCAGCCAGGAAAATAAAATAAAATTGTTCATGAATTGTGCATAATTCTTATTAGAAAATTGCAGAGCAGTGTTTCCCAAACTTTTTGGGTCGCGGAGCCCTTTTTAGAATCAATTTTAATGGCGGAGCCCATAATAGGTTACTAAATTTAATAGCTGAGCCATACCAAGTTAATGGCGACCAGGAGTGGCCGCGGAGCACAGTTTGGGAAACGCGGTTGTAGAGGGTCTCTGGAGGATGCACCCCCAAAATCATGAAATGCACATATAAGAGCATATCTAGGTCTCATTTCACGCTGAACATAAACTCGGTGTAACACGTGATCTAGCGACAAGGTTATTTATTTGAAAATCATGGGTAAACAAGAGGAAAAGTCTTGTATGCCATTTATCTGGCAGTTGGGTGTGTTTTATTGCCGACCGTCTTTCTGAATAATAACAATGCAGCTGATGCGTGATGTGAAGGATCTCAGGAAGAAAGGCGAGGCACCCGGATCTCTTCCTGTCTCGAACCGCTCTACCAGTGCATGGAATAGGATTGTTCGTAAAAACTATAGTTTAAGCATGGAAACAGAATTCATAACTAAATACATGTGTATACTAAACAATAGCAAAACTATATTTTATGGTGTCATATCCAAAGTAAAAAAATGAAACTATGGTATTACCTACTTTTATATATTCGAAATCCTAGTGTTACATACACTATTTGACATTGTAAAACGAAATACAATTGGCAGTGGAAATTAAAAACAGCAAACAAAAAACATGTGGCTTCAAAACGGAAAGTTTGCGTACCCATAACATGCACAGACTGTGTTTGGAAATTTAATTTACTTAATCCGAGAATAAAAACTGGAAATTCATAAAAAAAAACACTCGTAAAATTGACCGTATCCTTTATATAATTTTTGTCCCCATAGAAATCCTTACAAAAATACAATGCGGAGAGGACAATGCCATTTGTCCTTTTTTACTACGCATGCCCATTGCACTGTGTAAACTTCCAAAATTTAGTTAGCGGCTCAACCGTACCACATTTATTTGGCGTGCAGTAAAGCGAAGAATACACGGAAGCACAATAGATTGATTACTCCAAGCTCGGATTTTACGACGTACTAATGGATACTTATGACAGACTAATACCGCCGTAAAGACTAGCAGACAATGGCCCCGAATAACTTGGAGAGAAAAAAGAGATCAACGTTCCTTTTTTTAAAGCCGAAAACTTCTATACCAAAGATGAAAAAAAACGATTCGCATATTTAGACTGCCACAATCAATATATAGAAGGTTGGCGGCCGGGGGAGAGTTTTTAACAATCTCTCTTCTTGCCCAACGACCCATAAAGTCAAACCGGAAGTAGTAGCTAGTTGAACATATTTCAAGATTTTGGGAAGGCTACCAAATTGCCAGTACAAGCAAGACAGGGGAAAACTTGGTTACTTGTCATGAAACATTCTCGGTTACTTTTAAGCCTATCTTTCTCGTGGCTTTACTCCCTCTAGCGCATCCTCCTCCTTTCTAGCATCAAAGATATGCAAAGAAGTAGAACACGTGTCGCCTGTTAGTGCGACACATGTGAATGTATTGATGTATTATTTACTATTACATGGAATCTATTTACCATGAGAATAAAATGATACGTTTTAAAATATATATTCTTCAGTCGTGGCACGTTTGTAATGTCGAGCAGCGAATACAAAACATATTTTATTCAAAATATATAATTTTAATAGTGCTTCAGTCCTCCTGGAACGAATAAAACAAGAGCTTTCGCCAGGAATCCGAACGTACATAGTATGAACCGATGGCTCAGTGGGTATGGCGACATCCTACGAAGCCGATGGTCCCGGGTTCGATTCCCGGCGCAGGCTTTCGTT
>JAUJYS010003044.1:0-13701 GCA_033995665.1 Melogona broelemanni | reverse complement strand
GGACCGTAGGCTTATGAGCCATCGGTTAGTACGCTTCCCAGCAGCGGGATTACAGGAACGCGCCACCGCTCCCAGCCAAAATATTAAGCTTAGAGTTTCAGTAATTTCGCCTCCTGAAATCCTAACCGAAGTGTAATCCTGAAGTCAGAATTAATCCAAACTTAGATTTTACCGGTAAAAATTATAATTACTTACCAGTTGTTCTCTATGGTTCCAACAACAGGTCCTGGGCCCGGAGTCCCGCTCGGCCATCCTCGACGACCTTCGCCACGGCCGCCCGTTCGGCGTCACCACCGACACGGCCAACCGAGGCCCCGTCAACACCTTCCCCCTCCTGGTGCAGTACTTCAAGCCGCGAGAAGGCGTGCAGAAGCGTCTCCTGTGTTTCTACACCGACGCCGAGTGCACGTCCACCTCGGTGGCGGCCACCGTGCTCGGTCAGCTGTCGCGCTGGGAGCTTGCCGTCGATCGCCTCACCGCCTTCGCCGGAAACTGCGCCCTGGATGGCGGCAGCTTCGGTGGTGGTGGTGCGGCTGGTGGAGAGGCCGGCGTGGCGTCTGAGCTGCGGCGATCTAACTCCAGCGTGATTTCGGTTGGCTGTAGCGCGCATCTTCTCCACCAGGCGGCAAGGACGTCGTTGGCGGTGCTCATGTTCGATATGGAAGCGGTGAGCAGTACTACGTTTCTTTTGTCATTTTTTTCCTGACAGACCAGACAAGGAAGCTGGATAAAAACATTATTTTGATATTCTGATTAATAAAAATGTATAATAAAAAAAATTAAAAAAGTGTGAGTGTAGATCATCCTTTTCCTTCAATTAAAAAAGGAACCAGTTTCCGTTCCAGTTTCTACAGAAATAAAAAATACCGAGTGATTATGTTCATGGTTACACAATATGGGAACTGATGATTTGTAGCCATAAATCTGTCAATTTCTGCTTGATGCAGTAAAATTGTTCAGCTGTCGACACACTTTGGAAAACTGTACTCTTAGAAAATTTAAAGTTCTGGCAAAAGGAACTCTGTATACAGAACAGAAATTCCCGTTCCAGTTCCTCAAAAATTAAAAGGAACCAGTTTCCAGTGATCCACCCACACCTCCGGAACCAGTTTCGTTCCCATCCAACACTGGCTACATGGCGAAAACGCTGGTAGACCACCTAAAGTTATACAAAAAAAAACCTTAAAATGGAAAACAAAAGGCAAATAAAATTACTGAGCAGTGGCAGTTATGCCTTGAAATTGATTCGAACGGCTTTTAAAAAACTAATAAAACATTCCGCAGGTGGTGATCAAGGTCTACAACGAGCTGAGTCACACCGTGCGGCGGGTGCCCGGCCTGCAGGAGCTGTTCGAGTGGATGGACGGTGACTGGTCCGAGGTACTCCGCCAGCTGCCTACGCGCTGGCTTAGCGTGGTGCCGGCCGTGGAACGCCTGGCGAGGCACTACGAACCGCTCAAGTACCACTTCCTGTCCGAGCGTCAACTCCACCACCATCAGGCGGCCACGCCGCCAATCATAAAGCAGTTCTTCGAGCACCGGCTGGCAGAGGCTTACTTGGGATTTGTCGCGGTAATTCGAAACAGTTATTTCACTCGTTTAATTATTTATCAGGGGCGAAAGTTGACAACATAAAATACTTTGGGGAAGCATTAACAATGCATGATTGTAAAAATAAAATGAATTAAAATAACATTAAATTTTGTTTGAAAAATTCGCTCATGACGTTTTTATTTTTTTCTCTTGTTCACTTTTTATTTGTGTCAGTTCGTGGGCCAGATTCTTTGTCGTACCATCGCACGGCTGGAATCCCGAGACGCCTCGGTGCTGGAACTTCACGCCATTATGACCGAAGTAAGAATCGCACCACCATCAAGTATTAATTACTACGAGTAGTGGAGCTCAAATAAATAAATAAATTATATCCATATTGAGTTTTATGTCAGGCTAGTCGATAATACGTATTTTAGACTGGATGATGCGATAACAACTTATGAATTATTTATGCGTTCATTTTGTGAAATGAAAGAAATTAAGATGATTCTGGTTATTGAATTCGTATCCCAACGTTCTTTGCCAGTATAGCAAATACATAGCTGACCAAAAACCATATTAAAGAATTTGTATAATAGACCTGCGAATGTGTTGCGTTTTGCGTATCCACTCACCAAAGTTTCCTTTTTTTAATCGGTGCCCGTAGGTGCGCACATCGCTGCAGACCAAGAAAGACGAGAAGTTCTACGGCGGCGCCGCCCGTCAGGTCCTAGCCCGCTGCTGGGACGACCAAGCGGCCTATTGTTTCGCGCTGGAGGCCGACGCCTACCTCACGCAGCTGCTCGGCTGGCTGGAGTGCCGCGACGACGGCAAACTGCAGGTGCTGGCCGCGCTCAACCTGGACGTGGCGGCCAAGCTGACTGGCGGCGAGCTGGGCATGACGGCCGGCGGCGGCCCCGCGGCCACCGCCCTCAACCTGGACACCGTGTTGGCCGTGGTGGCCGCCTTCAAGATCGGAGAGGTGGACGTGGATGCGTTGTTCGAAGAACTGGTGGTGCTCAGGAGCTTCGTGGCTAATGAACAGGACGACGTGTTTCAGGTAAGAACTTGCTACGTGTATCAATTTCTCGTCGTAGCCCAGGCGATATTGAGACAGTATATGGTTACGGTTAAAATTACAGCCGTGATTCATAATGATGAATCACCCCCCCCCCCCCCCCCGGGCAACGTAACTATATTACGGCAACGTAATTGGCTGGTGCTTGGCTTGTTCCTTTTTCTTTTCGGCAGAATCTCAGCGTGGCAAACAAGTGGGTCCACTTTTTCTCGGTCAAGTCCGCGCCGAACCTGGAACGCATCATCAGTCACGTGCTGTCCATCCCGCTGTCCAACGCCAAGGCCGAACGCATCTTCGGCCTGATGAAGGCGTCGTGGCGTACCACCCGCAATCGTATTGCCCTGCATACGTTGGAGGCAGAGCTGATGGTCAAGCAGAACTACGACTTCACCTGTAAAGAGTTCCGCAAGCACCTGGAGTCGAAGGCGGGCGCGCACTTGCTCGCCAAGCTCAAGTCCAACAAAAAATATAACTAGAACGGCATTCGTATAAAAAGTCGAATCATCAACGATTCTTGTGACGTGAAACGAGCGGGTTTTTTTTTTTCAAGTTTCGCCGATTAGAAAATCTGCGAGTCTGCTTCAGAAGCAGCTAAAAGAAATATGTGCCAAAAAAGATATCGTCTTCAATTCATCCAGTACAAAAGGTTGTGCTTTGCGTTAGTGGATTCTGTTTATAGTCATTAAAACTAGTCTGGACATGCCCGAAAGTTAATATCAAGAGAATTTGAACCAAAGTGACACTGATGTTTTTTCTCTCTCAAATGCATCGGTAGTTGAGAGTATGTTGACTTTTTCGGTACAAATCGACTGCTAAACGCAGTGTGACGTGGGCAAAGTGCATTTGAATGACAGAAAGAATGGTGGATTTGCATCAGTTTTTTTGGAGAGGTTCGGCTCCCAGATGTGCCTCGTGACAGATGAAAAACATATCTAGTGAGCAACTGCTGAAACCAACTATGAAATATTTCGGTCAGCACTTCCGACTGGCTTTGCTGTTGAGTAATGTAACTCTTGTACTCTAGACCTTCTATATCTATTTAGTTAAGTCATTCGAACGAACATTAAAAAAGTCAGTGGAACTAAATAACTTGAAATATTTTATTTATTTTTACGAATATGGAATTCGCTGGATAATTTCAAGTTTTTCATCAATAACACGAAATACTTCGATAAACAAAATATAAAACACTGGCAGTATAAAGGGTATAAATTGTATAATATTTACAATATATGGCCATCTTTGGCACCCGGCGATTTCACCCACATTTTTTTTACACACTGAACACAATATTGGAACTCATGGCAATAACCCAACACCAATAAAGTCAAGTCAATTGGTCCTTGTTACTTTATTTTAAGGTATTGGCCACCATAGATGAACGAGTAATGAGTGATATGATCTGCTTTGGTCAAGTAAGCTTTGGTTAAGTAATATCATTCCTTATCTTGGTGAACTTGTTGATGAGCATAAAACAATATAATAATATTACGAGATGCACATTAGGTTAATCACATGTAGACGATTTAGAGTAATCTTCAATCTCGTTCGTCTACATCGTTCCGTTTCAGCGATTATGTGCATCTCGTAATCCTATATAATGAAACATAGTTTCCGCCATTTTGTGTGCACAAAATCCTGAATGCGCACATGCAACGCCTCTGCGAATGCTTTGATTTCAATCTGGGCTATCCGCCAAGTGGCAGTAGGTGGCAACTTCTTGGGGAAACATTCTGTGTTACAAGCGCATAACTTGGGTTAAAGATTTTAATATTTTTTCAAACAAAATAGCCTTTGCTGGAGAAGGCTCGAAACGAACGTGTACATGGTCGCGCAAATCTTTCTGGTAAGCCTAGTTAGTCAATGAAGATCATTTGTGAGCAACAGTTTTGAATTTTGACGACACTTTCACGCAACATTTTTTTAAACTACGTGAGAGTTTGGGGAAATGAACCTTTTAGTGTTTATGCATACAAATGATATTGGCAAGTGAGTTTGTTTTCAAGACAAAACATTTAAAACACCCCATCATATTGTGATATTTTTAACTTAGACTTATGGCTTCTTAGTTTGTGGATATTTTTGCTATTTTTATCTTGAATTAATGATTTTTTTAAACTACGCATCATTTGGGGAAACGAAAAAGCTTTTTCTAGGAAGGGCTTGAAAGAGTGAGAAATCGGGCATAACCTTTTAGTGTCCATGCATGAAAATCGTATTGGACCAGTGAGTTTTTCTTTTCAAGAGAAAACATTTACAACACTCCATCAGATTTTAATATTTTTTGACTTTCTGATTCACGAGAAAAGATAAAATTAATGTAATTTAGTCTTATTGCTTTTCGGTTTGTGGATATTTTTAGTATTTTTGTAAACACTCCCTTGTGAATAAAAAGTATGTAACAAAAGAAAAAAAAAAAAAAAACTTGTTAGCTTAATTAAAAAGTTTTTTTTTAGAACAAGAAGTTTTGTGGACTTTTTTATGTTTTGGTATTTATTATGTACATTTGCGCGTTTTCAGAATCTAGGATTAAAAATTTGTAAGGTTTAGACAAGAAGTCCATGACAGAAGGACTAACTTATTTTTTGTGACGTCATGACAGTAGCAATATTCGAATGGACCCTGCAAAAGTGCTGCCTGTCCTCGGACAGGCTTATGCGCTAGGTACAGTAGTAGTATATTGTTAAGTACTCATAAACATAAGATTGTATCTCAAAGATGAACATTGGATTACTGTAGAGGCACATATTTTTGCCACTACCCTCGCTCACCTTCTAGGTGGCACATTCGGTTGAATCGCCCGTGTGTTACCGGAAGGCGCACTTGCTTGCGGCGGAATGGGCACTTGTTTGTGCCGGAGGTGCAACCCTCGGAACCTATAAACGAAAAAGAATATATATCAATCTCGGTCAACTTCAACGGAACACAACTTGTCAATTTATTTTTAATCATGTAAGAAATGAAGTTGAGGATCAGAGACATCGTGCAAACTTGCTAATATCTTCTTTACAGGAATGAGACAAGAATGACCTCTACACGAAGGAGATTTGTGCTTTTTTATAGATCTGATGGTAAATTCTGGACATCACTGGATTATAAAATATGTAAAAATTCCAGGAATAATAAAATTGTATCTTCTATGAAACGTGAGACGTTTAGATTAGAATAAAATTCTCGGAAAATATTGTACACAACGCCTTGAAAACTTGACCAACCATACAAACTTAAAATTAGAAACATAGCTTCAACGCAAACTTTTTGACCCTCGCCGAGCTCTTTTTAGAACCAATTTCAATGGCGGTGCCCCATGTCAAACAATGTTATGGCGTTTTACTGTTTATTTTATTTTCCAGGAGGATTTTTAAAAAACGTATTTGTGCGGGTTATTATTTTCAGTGTATGTATTCGGTGAGCAAAAAATCAATGTTTTCCCCCCGACGTCGATTTTTAGCGAGTCGCGGTCTGCGGTCCGAAAAAAAATTAAATATATCATTTTTACCTCTTTCAAAGGTGAAAGGACACACATGTCACTGGTAGCAACAGGGTTAAAGAGACAAAAAACTTACAGCTCCGGAAATCGCAGAAACGGTATCATGACGCTCTTGTAGTAGTCCTCGCTGTACCACACGAAGAGTTCCTCGCCCATATGAATTTCTCGGATGGTTCGGAAATATATGCTATCGTTGAATTGAACGGCTTCGATATTGGGCTGCGTTTTTGTTTGCGCGAAGGGAACGTAGCGCATCCAGTTGGACTTCGCCGAATCGCTAGCATCCACAACCCACGATGGGCTAAATTGGTGTTTGATCTGCACAAAAGTTTGCAAATTTAAATTTAAATTAAAATCTCACTTAAAAGTAACTTTGTGCGGTCATCATAGTTCAGCGGTAGAGCATCCGCCTGCTGCTGTGCGGCGATCTCGGGTTCGATTCCCGGCTCGGATACTAGTAAAAATATGCTTCTCACAACTGCTATTAACAGTGATTGTAAAAAAAATGAATAAAAAAAAGCATTGTTGGTGGCATAAATAACTAACCGTAGATTGCGATTTTCTTTTTACAATCAATTATTCTCAATCAATGCAATGAATAGCACCACAGGCGTCTATCATTAACGCCTGTGCAACGACGACCGCACCGATTCAATCATCCAAACAATTTTTCATCTAATATTTGTTAATCGTCTGATATATTTTAAAGTTCATAATGTAAACTAACAATCCATTTCTTTGACTTTCCCAGGCCAAAATCCAGATAATTCCCGATTTTCCCTGACTAAATTCAAAATTTTATCTGACATTATTATAATTATATATTTTCCCTAACCAAAAAGGGGTTTTTACTATAAAACAAAAGTGCAGTGCGCAAATATTTTTATAAAAAGCATAGAACGTAAAGTACTCATAGCGCAAATTAAAAAAATAAAATAAAAAATGCAACACCTACAGGTAAGAAAAGAACGTGCGCTGCACCCGATGTTATAAAAAAATACAACACCTATAGAAATAAAAAAAAAAGCGCGCAGCGCAAACTTTAAAAAAAATTGTAAACTAATTTTGAAAAAAAAAAATAAACACCCTGTCCACAAAGAAATTAATAAAAAAATTTAATTCAATTTCGTTAAAAATTTCCCCAGACTTTTTCCCCTCCAAATTGTGCCCTGACTTTCCTGATTCTACTGACCCTAACACTAAACCCTGTAATAATATATTAGGCGCGTTACGACAAAAAACTATCCAAGAAAGAATGTTCGTTCGGAAATTGAAGCATTTGGTAGGAGGACACACTTACCATCCAACACAGTTCACTTTGCAAGGTCGTATTTAAATTATGATTGCGTTCACCCACGAGCGGACCAAAATAGGTTGACTTGGGCAAATGCACCTTGGTCGTGACGACGTGCCCGGTACGCCAATCTTCCGGTTCGCCTCTGGCTACAATGTGCAATTTTGCCGGGCAGGTGAGAAAGGCTCTCGTTTCATCTGTGACGGTGACCTAGGCAAGAGAAAAAATTCCATTTAGTGAAAACTTCACCAACACGTCGGCTTATGTCGCACTATTGGTATATTACATGAATTAGGTAACAGAAAGAATATAGTTTAGCTCACCGTTGAGTCGAACAAAATATAAAACTTGTGTAGTTGACAAGTTCCCAAGTAACGGTCGTCACACGCGTCGCAATCTACAAAAGAGAAATCAACGAAAATGTAACTTCCGCACAAAAGTGTCAAATATTTTCTATTTTTATTGGATGCAAAACCTCTCAAGCCGAAATTGCATCTTGAAAATGAAGTTCTATTCACATATTCACCGACTAACCTATTGTAAGATTGTTAAATCTCAGCGTTTCGAAACAAAGCGAACAGTCTCCTGCAGTCAGAGTTGGGTAAGTTACTTCTTAAAAGTCGATCCTCGTTACTTATCAACAAAAGTTACAAGGTAACGTTACAGCTGCCGTTACTTAAAAAATGAAAGCAACTTAACAGCTACAAAGTTACTCAAAAAATTAAAGTAACGGGACGTTACTTCCGTTACTTTTAGACAGGGACACTTTCACACACGAGTATGAGTAACTCGCACAGGCGCGCGCGTAGCGAGAGGTTTGCTCCAGCAATTTATTGTCAAAAATATTTTTGACCCGTGTAACTTTTTTAACACTTCACAATAGGAATACTGCTAATGACCTGCTAAAAAAGTTGGTGTTCTTCTGCGTACAGTACGACGCGACCGCGTTTACAAGTTTGTACATAAATTATATAAAATGTAACTGACAAAAAAAAAACCCCGCCATGCGAAGAAAAAAGTACTAAAACAAAAAGTAGTACCACTACTACCAAAACCTAAGTAAACAGTTACAAAAAAGTTACTCAAAAATCAAAGTGCGGTCCCGTTTTCGAATGTTAGCCCCCAACACTGCACAATACAAGAAAAAGATGATCACAATTCAGTCAATTCTTACATAGGTATCGGTCGGCCTCTATTGGTGTATTCACTGGTGAAATTGGACTGCGCCCACGACAGGTCCGCTTGGCTATATAACCAAAAATCAATAAATAAATCAAATCAGTAAATGATCAAAAAAAAAAAATCAAAGATCAATAAATCAATGAACAATAAAATCAATAAATGATTCAGGGTTCGATTCCCAGCTCGGGCTTTCGTTTATTCGATTCCTGGTGAAAATGTACCCTCAAGCAAAAATGAAGGATACATAACCTCCTGTTATAACGATGTTATGTACATTCAATAATATCAATAGATGTTGCTCACCGGATCTTATGCCGTCACGGATTCGATGTTGCTGCAAGTTCTCAGCTGGAGACTGGTCCAAAAGTCGCTTTCGGGACTCGCAAGAAATATTTTCACCCTGTAATAACGCACGCAGAAACATCGACATAAGCACGCGTTGATTTTTAGATTTATTTTGGTCACGTACGAAATAAATCACGTTCACTTTCCATCGTGGCAATATTTATCAATTTAGTTTTCTTTTGGTCACGTACGAAATAAATCACGTTCACTTTTCATTGTGGCAATATTTATCAATTCAACATAGACCAATGTTTCCCAAACTTTTTGACCCACGGAGCCAAATTTCAATGGCGGAACCCGCCATTAATGGTGTTTAGTAGAGTTGAGGGGGGGGGATAAACTCAACTCAATAAATTCCCCACCAGTCACATGCAATTGTTATTTGCCCGCGGAACAGTTTAGGAACCGCTGACAGACTATCTTACGTTAAATAAGAACGCTGATCAAAATTTTATTTTGAATATCTTTTGGTATGAGGAGCGTTGTAAAATGAACATTCCCCAATCAGGTTATCCATCGGTTTGGTGCTTCCAAAAGGAAATATTGATTTCTCCACTCCATACCGAAGATCTTTGTAAGAAAATTGCGATCGGTAATTAATACAAAAAAATCCTCATCTAAATCTCAAAGATTTAGATGAGGATTATCACCGCTCCTGGGGGCACAATGGAAATTTGCCTTTTCGAAAGGAAAAGTTGGTATTTATTTTTTAAGGGGATTTTAGGAATAGAGTGGTGGTAACTCTAAAGTGATAAATAAAATAAAAACAAAAATAAAATTGTATCCTTAATCATTTAGGATCTAAAACGGCAGCACCTCTAGTAGACGCAGGCAATAAATAAACTTATATATAGACAAGGAATGCTGGGAAGTTAAGATAATACGATTTAATATACGGGATATATTAGACAGTACGAGGATGTAAGTGGATTATAAGCGGTACGAGGATGTAAGCGGTCTCGTGATTAACATTTTTATATTATTGAAACACCTACTCCCTCATTCCCAGCTGCACGACTCTGTGTTAGGAATGGACATTTTGTTTTCAATTTTAATTCTTAACACAAAGTCGTGCAGCTGTGTTGATTACAAGGATATCAACTAGCATCGGTTGCAATTAACCAAAAAATATAGTTAACTTCGACGTTCCGCGCCAGTGTAGCCAAGAAAGTGTGGCTACAAAAAATAATAGGCGTCCCTAAATTACGTACCTGTCCGGCTGAAGACTGGTCCGCCAACCCCAGCAACTCCGCCATCGGATCAATCGGTTCCGCCTCCAGGACGGCGTCCACGTAGCTCTCCAGCATCCGATGCCCGTTTAACACCGACCGCTCGAACACCTGCGAGCCCACTCCGCCACTTCCAATCTCCACGTAGCCGGCCGGCACTTCGTAAACCACCGACGGCAAAACCGTAGGCACCGGCGGCACGACCGTAACCCGTTTAGCGCCGGTCCACGGCGGCGGAATCTCGCCCAGCCTCACTATCAGCGCGCTGGTAGTCTGGACCGCCACGTGTTTGTAGATGGGAGATCTCCCAGCCGTCGTGGTCCTTTCCGGAGACAAATCGAGCGCCTGAGTCTCGTTCACCTGGTCCAGCTGCGTCTCCACCACCTGGTCCAGCTGCGTCTCCACCACCTGCGTATCCGCGTGGCGGACTTCCACCGTCGAAGCCGCGTCTACCACCTGGTCCACCGTCACACTCTCTGATTCCGATACACTGCCGGACGCCGCATTAGTCACTTCCGTCACGGTCGAACCCACCACCTGCGTTTCCGCGTGGCGGACTTCCACCGACGAAGCCGCTTCCGTCACCTGGTCCACCCTCAACGGTACACGATCCGAATCCGATACACTGCCAGCATTCGTCACCGGCGCCACAGAAGACGGTACAGACACCGCCTCGGTCGACCCCGTGATCGTCCCGACGGAAGCAGCATCACTCACGACATTCGGTAAACTAGCCGCCCGATCCACCGGAACCAAGTCCAACGCCGTACCAGACAGTTCCACTTCCTCGGAGGAAGATCCGACCGAATCCGGTAACTCTTCCGCCGCCAGACGCTTGGTCACCTCAGCAACCATCAGAGCGTAATTTCTCCGCAGACGGCGACAGGCGGTAACCATCAGCTGGGTCTCCTCGCGGAGCTGGACCAGCTCCTGGCGGCAGGCGCGGAAGGCCTCCTCGGTGACGGCCAGGCGCGATTCGGCCTTGAGTTGGCGGGCGGCCGACAGCTGCAGGTCGCCCAGCGGTCCGACGCACTCTTCGCACACGTAGACGCCGCGGAGGGGAGCGGAGCGGTGACGGCGGAGGCCCACGCAGGGCAGATGGAAGGAGTGGTGGCACATGACGCAAACCAGCTCTCCCACCCAGCGTTTGCCCGGTTGGTCGCCACAACCGTCGCCGTCCGGCTTGTCGCGGCTGCGACGGTTGTGGCGGCAATCCACGTAACAGTTGTGAATAGGGAGCTCGGCTCCATCGGCGGGTTTGGCAAACGGATCGCCGACGATTTTGTCCTCCGCGTTCGCGGGAATAGGCGATGGTGACGATTTCTGGGGTGTTACAAAAATAGATTCATTGGTTTAGCTGTTTGATTACTTAGTTGGCTATTAAATTGGTATGAGGTTGTGGTTGGTGTTGAGGTTTTTTTTTTTGAAAGTTTAGGTGATTGTGCGGAAATGCTTTGCAAGGAAATTCAGCGGAAAAAAATGTCATTAATCTTCCTAGAAAATAAATCTTCCAATATATATTTCACATCTTCTGAATTTTTACAATGTTACATACAATGTAAATAAAAAGGCTAAATGACACCGTTGGGGCGCTACTTGTAGCACGGCGGGTGCTATGCGCGCGCGCGCGGAGCACGCCGGGTATACGCGCGCGCCGGATTTTACAAATTCTAAATCGGCACACAACTAGAACTTTACGGCCGTACGTGAAATCGTGGAATCAGTCATGCCGTGTCTGATAGCTGTTGGGAAGGCATGGCATCGTTCAATGCTGCGTGAAATCGTGAAAAGATTTGGTACGTGAAATCGTGGTATCGGGCATGCCGTGTCTGATAGCTGTTGGGGCGGCATGGCATTGTTCAATCGCGGACGTGTGAGAATTTGTAAAATCCGGCCCGGCGTGCTCCGCGCGCGCGCGCGTACCACCCGTCGTGCTACAAGTAGCGCCCCAACGGTGTCATTTAGCCAAAAAAGAACACCTTATCAAAAAAGAACATCTTAGAGTATTATTATTATTATTACTCTAAACATCATCGTCTTAATAATGTAAAAATCAAACACTATAATTGTCTAATACATTATACAGATTATTAAGCTTTAGCATCATAACACGAAAACTTGGACGTGAAATTTTGAAGTTAGGCCAATTGGTATATCGATTATTGAATATTTGGGCATTGACACGCTACTGATAAATGTAAACGAGACAAAAAAAATATTTATGTGCTAAAGGCGAAATTGACATATTCAAAATACAGAAAAACCACATGTTGTGATTAAATACAATTATCGTACGCGCAAGGCATGTGAACTCAGACGATGTCAAGACAAAAGTGTTATCTCATAATAATTCCGATCTGAGACAACAATAATATTTCAACCATAATTATACTCAAATTTGGTAGTCTACTCTACTGTGAAACGATTTCCTATTCCAGCATAGGTACAGAAAATTATCACCAAGTAAAAATAAAACCCTATCGAAAAATGTAACTTTTACTCACCATTATTATTACGTCTTCAAATTTAGAGTCTTCGTCCAGACTGCTGCTGTTGTTGCTCCATTCATCACTAGAACCAGAACTGATCTCCGCATCCATGTGACCGACTGCGCAGTCCCGCGCGCGCACACACCACACAGAAGTGATAGAACAGACAAATTCTTTGTTAATTCCGATCTGCCGTAAAAACAGGCTGCACACACAAAGCAGTGTCAAATATCTTTGATCTTTCCGATCAGATCGTCACTTTCCCACGGTTTTTTTTCACACATGTGTTTGTCGATCGGTGTTATACGGAACAAATCGAACAATCGCTGAAGGGTATGAAGCATCCTCGCAGAGTCGCATCTGACAAGAGCGGGCAAATAAACGAATCCAGAACGGAGG
The DNA here is from genome assembly GCA_033995665.1 of Melogona broelemanni. Classification (NCBI taxonomy): domain Eukaryota; kingdom Metazoa; phylum Arthropoda; class Diplopoda; order Chordeumatida; family Chordeumatidae; genus Melogona; species Melogona broelemanni. The sequence continues at coordinate 662 of JAUJYS010003044.1, read as the reverse complement.
CTCCCCAACTCTGAACAAGTGTCTGCATTCCACGACGAGAGAACTGAAAAAGGTTGACTTCACGCGGCTGGCTACACAGTCTCGGACGAGTCCAACAGTACACGCGCAACTGAACTGACAGTCTGCTTCAAATGCGCATGCGCAAAACGCCCAACGCGTGGTTGTAAAAGCCAAGCGCAGTGTGGTGCGATGGTACAACTGACAGTAGATTTTAGATTTTAATTTTAGATGGGATAATTGCCGCGCCGTAGCATAATGGCAATATGTGAGAAGTGTGGGAAATATGGTGGGATACGTGGAGGTTATGTGTGATTTGGGCAGACTGGCCAGATGCGGCTGGCCGGCCGGCTGCAGTAGAGTAGAATAACACTCACGAGTGTATATACAACAAATGACAAACGATATAGCCGTAAGTTCAATCGAAAAGCAGAAGAAATATACGATAGAAAATGTCAAATACAAAAACTAAAGGTTAAAAGCTGCTAATGACGCTAAAAGACCCTAGAAGTGACTTTGAAGTCATTTGTCCAAACGTAAATAAAAATTTGAATTGCTTTAAGCTTGCTTTATGTACGTACCGATGGTTCAGTGGGTATGGCAACATCCTACGAAGCGGACGGTCCCGGGTTCGATTCCCGGCGCAGGCTTTCGTTTATTCGTTA
>JAUJYS010003043.1:0-13702 GCA_033995665.1 Melogona broelemanni | reverse complement strand
TCCCGTTCCCGTTCCTCAAAAATAAAAAGGAACCTAGGCGTTCCTGCGTTCTTTTTCAAAAGGAACCAGTTCCTTTTTGGTTCCTTCAATATTTGAAGAATTCGAATGATCGACGTTGCGGAGTTGCACGTGCGCGGTGCCAATTAATAAAGAAAATAAATACCAACATGTGTGCCAAATGTCATTTTAGGATCAATTTTCAATCGAAACGTGTTTTTTTAGGAAAAGTGAGCTTTTAGAGAATGAAGGTTATTTGATCAATTAAGGGACGGTGTAAACAGAAAAGGAATCCCCGTTCCAGTTCCTCAAAAAAAAAAAGGAACCTACAGAAATAAAAGGAACCTAGGAGTTTATCCGCGTTCCTCAAAAAAGGAACCAGTTTCTAGGAACGGGAACTTTCTGTTCCTACCCAACACTGAAAATAACCACAATTTTCCTCCAGTGGTAATATTTCTTTGAAAACAGCGATGTAATGACACAGTGAATGTTTAGCATCGGTTTCAGATAGCTACATTGGTGCATTATGAAAAAAGAACGTTAAACTAGGAAAACCTGAAATGTAATTGATCATACAGTACTTTTATTGTGAAAGATAATAATATGTATCCTTAAAAACAAGGATGCCAAGTGGTCCAACCAGTGAGGAATCTCTTATTTGTATCGCACAAAACTCTTTCACCAAAAACACAAAAAAATGCGACCCAGTCACCTTTGTAAAAAACCTCTTGTAATAGGAGGGTCGACATTTGTTCTATGCACCAAAATCAGCGAATTTTCGTAAATTTGCGCGAAAAAACTAGAAACAACCATTTCCATATATTGCTTTTACCCCAGAAATCCAAATTACTGAAAATGTTTTAACCAGCAGCTTTACTGCACACCCTTATCCTTCTGAAGCACCCTCCCACACTGCTCGAAACAGCTCTCGGAAAAAAACCCGCCTTAGAAAAAAGCCAGCCACCTGATAACACGTACGTTTGTCGCCAGTCCCCCCCTCCAATTCGCTACTATGCATTTCTTGCTCCCGCAACAAACAAAAAAGTGTACAGTATATATGTACAGAAAGTCCGTCACTCGATAAACAAAAAACGTTCTCTGAGCGAACGCGGGGTGAAATAATAATAATTATGTCGCTTTCACACTCGCACACAAATACACCCGCAATAAAAAGTAAAACATCAGCGCATGTGTCATACAAAATCAATAATAATAATAATAATAATAGTAATAAAAAACATCAGTTATAAAAAAAGAGGGTCGCCCAAAAAACGTAAGAAAATTGACTTTTTTGGGGGACAGGGATGGGGGAGGGGGAGGAATATGGGCGGTTTGGCTGGTGACACGATAACCGACGACTCCATTGTCACTCGACAACGAAACAAACCCCGGCAGTAAAAAGATTGTGAGCCTTCCACAAAAAAGGAGATTTTTCTATTTGTTTCACCACTTACAACTCCGGCTGTCACTCGTGCCAGAGAAACGGGATTAAGTGCGGAGATGAGGGAAGACGTGGGGGACAAATTGAGGAACACGGCAACAAAAAATAAAACTGGATGCTCATTTCGGATCAAAAATACCGCTAGGGGGAGCGACAGCGGCACATGTACGCTAGCATTGGGGTGCACGCTGCCGTATATAGCACCAACTATAACTGTCGTAGGAGCGAAATGGCTTGGAGAGGTGATGACGGCGGCGGTTGCACTTGGGAGGAAGGGAAAAGTGGCGAAACAAGTCCGATGCGTAAACCGAGGCGGCTATTCGCCTCACACCTCCATCACGCACACACACGCACCTACGCAGCACCATTAGGGGGGTCGGAGAGGGCCGGACTCGGCACCTCCCCCCCTCCCGCGCAGAGACTCGGAGCTACGTCGGTCGGCGACGGCAGTGGCAACTGCCGGGCCGGTTGGCCGCACCATAGGCAGAAGCGTAGACTCTCCCACGACCGCAGCGTGGCGCTACGATCGCGCGGCAGCACCCGTCGCGTCTCCATACGTATGGGGATCACCTAATAAGATTTTTCTGTTAAAGACTTGGGTTGCGTGTTAATATTGGTACATTTTTTGGCAGTGATGCGCGCGTTGAATATGGTCAGACGTGACCGTCGCGTGGCGTCATCTCGAAATACTGCCGATTGTTGGGGTAGGCGGCGGCGTAGGGATCGTTGGGCATCCAGCCGCCCTTGGGTCGGTTGTAGTGACCGCGGCCTTCGCCGTAACCCCGGCTGGGTCCACTGGGCGCGCCAACGCCTTCGCCACGACCGCCCACCGGGGCAGACGGTTGGAGTGGGGCGGCGGCCGGCGGTCGTCCCCGCGACGGTGCTACGTAGGGTGGCGGCGGCTGGTTGAGGCTGGCTTGGCCTCCGCCACCTCCACCACCACCACCGCCACCGCCACCTCCAGCGCCGGCGTTGTTCGAGTGCGGCGCCGTTTGGTGGTGGCGGTTGCGCTTGCGACGCAGAGTCTGGGCGGGGCGGCGTAGCGTGTCCGTGATGCGAAGCGCCGGCGGTTTCTTGGGGTTGCTGCTCGGGGTGTGGACGGCGCAGCACTTGATGAACATGGCCATGACGATGATGAACGCGATTCCGATCAACAGCACGGCCCACCACATCTCCTGCAAAAACGAACCCCCCAACACCCAGGATTAGTTTCTTCGAACGGTACTTCTAATCAAACGAGGACGAACAATTTCTGATCTATATATTTTTGTTAGATTTAGATTTGGATTATCACCGCGCCTGGGGGGCCATAATGGCAATGGAGTAGCGTGTCCGTGTTATTTAAAGAGGAACTTGTTATTGGGGAGGAGGGTATTTGTGCACCTTGTTGTAGGTGGGCCATTTTCGGCCAGCCAGTTGGCGGCACTTCTCTCTTCTACGATCTCATGGTAGCCTCTCCTGTCGAGCGATCGCATTGAATATTAAAAGTACGACATTCAAGTGCCCAAGAAGGAGGGCAGAAAATTGACTTATTTAGACCGCAGAAATCGCTTAATTTGCCGGCATATGTGCCCCACAAATTGTGCGGTCGTCTTAGCTCAGCGGTAGAGCATCCGCTTTTGGATCGGGTTCGATTCCCGGCTCAGGGTCTCGTTTGCTCGACTATCGGGGATTGGTGAAAATGTGCCCCTTCACAACTGCTCAAGCGGTTAGAGGGGTTAATGATCTCCTGGAGTGATAGTCACTTCAGTGATTGACATTACTTGATTGACAAGGAAAAATTACCCGGCACATTCTCTTTTTCCTTTAAAGGAATTGTTCAGAGTACAATTTTGTTTATAATCAAAATAAAATTTCTTAAAAATAATTTTGTGCAGATTAGGTTTCAAATAGATAATCTGAAAAAGGCATTGAAAACAAGTAATTGAAAGGGTGAGAGACATTAAAAATTAATTGAACCGACCATGGCCCATTCAACATTTTTCTAAATTTCTTTACAATAATCTTCGCCACCATCAACGCAGATTAGGAATATACTAGTAATTTATATTTCGAAAGAAAGCTTTCCAAACGAAAGAAAGGGTGGGGGGACGACACAGAGACACAATTAGAAAAGGTTGAACTGACCGTGACCCATTGGGCAATGGTCATGAGCGTCTTCTGGTTGAACAGCAGGTTCTTCAGTCGCGCCAGCGGTCCCTCGGCGTCCACCGCTCGGCACTTCTGGAAGACGTCGCAGTAGCCCTGGAAGTTGTCACAGGGCGAGCCCGGTCGCAACCGAATGCCGCTCATGTTGCGGCCGCTGGCGTCCTGCTGCTCGAACGTGCTCTTGCAAGTGAGCGGTTGGTTGCGCTGCTGGCACGCCACCTCGCACAGCTGCTCGGGCGTCACGCCGCGCTCGCGGACCAGGAAACATTCCTCCAGGCCGTACTTCAGACAGATTGAGCCGATGCATTCCTGGAAAGGCAAAACATGGGTATCAAGATACAGCGCCTTGTGAAGGAGACTGTCATTGAATTTCTGAAAATGTTTATCAGAGGAGTTTAAACCACAATCAACGAATTTTAAAATGCAAAAAATAACACGTTTTTTCTCATTTTCTGGAGAGCCTAGTTAAGAAAAAACGAAACGTTCAAAGGGCTATACAAAATTATCAGATCATCCCCCATTCTTGAATAATATACGCCCAACGCAAATGTACTCAGGAATTTGACATTTTAGCGTGAAGGGAAACAAACCAATTTCGGAACAACCCTCGTACTCATGAAAATAAACGTATCATACGTCAAAAAGGAATTGAAGGGGATTTATTGTAAAAGGCGACGAGAGGAATGGAAAACTTACTCCATTGGTGCACACTTGAGTATTCTTATTGCACTCGGTACCGTTCTGCTTCGGACTCGACGTCGGACACTGTGCCTGTCTGCCAGTAACACACGTTAAGAAAAATGGTCATTCAAGCTCAATTGTTTTTTCTACAAGTTACACATTACCGCATGCACACGTTCTACAATCGGTTCTCGTTTTTTTGTAAAATCTTGTGTACGAAAGGATATTTGCAAATGGCTTGGTGATTGCAATCGGAATCCTCGCGACACAGCTTGTTGGACTCGAAGGTGCATCCCTGGTTGCAGCACGGACCCTCGCTTGGACTGCAAAATACACAAAAAATTAATATGTGGATCATTTTTTATCAATGTGAAATACATGGAAAATGACACTAACGGTATTAAAAGAATCTAATGAATAGTGAACAAAACGGGGAATGCTTTAATATTAAAATCTCTGGCGGCTATTGCGATATCAAAAATTCAAATAGTACTCCAAACAAATTGGTAATCTTGAATAATTAAATGAGACTAGGATGGTCTAGAATTTCTTTACAGGACATTTTTTTTTGAAAATTCATATCCATAGGATTGCCAGTATTTCTAAGAAATTCGCGCCTCGAATTTACTTTGTTTTATCTTACGTCTGTCTTAATGATCTTAACGATTTCTCAAACTCCTAATTATTTGCTCGAATGCCCGAATGTCCTTTTCAAATTGATATGCCAATGACCGAAAAAAAATATTAATTACTCAGAAGCTTTCTGTATCAGATAACGAATAGAATACGGATAAAACATATAGCAAAGGCAGACACTGTAGGATGGACTGGGAACCGAGTAAATATCACTTCGTACCTGCAAACGAAATTTTGCTTTCGCGAGCAAGGCAGCGCCTTAGGGTTGCGCTCCTTTTCAAAGGGCGGAATTTCGAAGGGATAGCAGCACTTCTCCGAGCACTCCTCCATGTTGTATCCGCAGTCGCACTCTTCGCCCGCCTCCACGATGTGATTGCCGCAGAATGGCCCGTCGTCCTCTGCAAGGTAACGGCGATAACACAGATGTGAGTAACACAATCATTTGCGAGTGGACAATCCACTCGATCCGCAAAGCAGACAGATGGTAGATCTTTCTGTTCTACATTTTTCTTTAAATGGTAAATTTTTTTCTCTTCTTTCAATTAAGCGAATTACGTGTATTTTCGAGGGTGGATATTGGTTGTGAATTTCGTGAAATAAACATCAGATGCTCACAAGATAATTCACAAGTAAAGTAGATGGGCTTTCAACGTGGCATTCGTAATGAAACATAAATTAATTTTGATATCCAGGCATCTCTTCGATTTACCTAGGAAGCAGTTCTCCTTGCCAGCTTTCTTTCCAACGACGGCATGCAACACGGCCGTGATGTTCCGCTTGCTGCACACAGAAAATTTACTGTTGTTCGGCCGATCGCCGGACGTGGCGCTGGCGAACATGATAAAATTTCCGTCCTGCCCACCCGGGCGACAATCTGGGGGATAATCGTGCTAAACAGACGAGAAAAAATGATTTTCGCACGAATTATTATGAGCTCCCGAGATCGTTAGATCGGTACGAGGTAAATCTCAAAAATATTAAGCAAGTGATTATTATTATTATAACTAATAATGACTTCAGCTCTGGAGTCTAATATAAAAATAATATCAAAAGTCATTCCAGATTTGCATAAATCACCCGAAGGTCCCCCCTACGATGCATAGAACAGAGCAGTCTATTCGATAACATACCGGTGAGCCAAAGTTGTGACCAATTTCATGGGCCAGAGTGAGCTGCGAGACTTTGGGCGGTACCCGGCTGTTGTAGTTCACGAAGGTAATGATCCCCGTGTTCAAGCTGCGCTTGGTCTGCACGTGACGTCCGCCAACATTCTCGGTGTACGCCTTGTACTTCTCGCATATGCCGCCGGAAGCCCCTGCAAACAATCGTTATTGCACACATTATTAATACAATTATCCAAATTCAAACCGTTAATTAATATACGTTGTAAAAGTTTATAACACTAAGATTTTTGGATACTTTCATAAGGAAGCTTATTAAGCTATTGCATTCCAACGGCTCCATCAATCATGAATCATCTTTATACTGGATAACTTCATGAAAATTCTTATAATTTTAAGATGTTGTCACATTTCAGAAAATCTATTGCGGTTCAAATATTTTGATTTCCACTTTTCCAATTATTTTTTTTTTTTAATAATTAATAGGGGGTTAGGACGTCTACAAAACAAAACGAGAGGGACGAGGTCCGGTGCAGCGTCCTCTCGTCCCTCTCGTATTATTTATTATTTTTATTTTTAAAAACTACAAATACCTCTGTCATAATGGCGAAGCATACGCTAGTCAAGCGTGATATTCAAATATCTTAAACACGTTTGAGCGAAAGGCGCTTCGACAAGGGTATAATTTTTATACTAGCATGACCAAGCATTTTGTTATACGGAGACTGGAACAAAGGTCCAGGTAGAGGAGGTGTACCTTGTGGCGACGCCACCCACGCCAGTCCCAAGGTGCCACCGGTGAAATCTCTGTAGGTGAACACGTAGGCCAGACAGAAAGCGTCGTGATTCATCTGCGAGTTGAGGTTGAGGAAATTGCTGACATCGATGTTCGGCGAACAAAAGGGGTTCGCCCAGTTGTTCGTGGGATTGCACGACTTGCTGTCGTTTATCTGTGGAAAAAATATGTTGGCAAAATTAGAAAAACGAAACCAGAAACAGTGGAAGGTAGACAAACAGTGTAGACTAATATATAACGGTAAAGGAGATCGGTTGTCATCCAGAAAAAAAAGTTCTTCATATTAATCTTACCGACGAAGAAAAGAGGTACTGACCGAGAAATAATAAACTAGAAGATCCCACCATTAATTATGTGTTTTTCGTAATTTCAAAACTAATCCATCCGCTGTGGCCGAGAGGTAGCGTGCTCGCTCGCCAACCAGCGGATCTGGGTTCGATTCCCAGTGCAGTGATCGTTGGATTGGCTCGTAGTACTGCGCGGAGAAAGGCAATGGCAAACCACCTCTGTACTCTGCCAATAAAAACACAGGTGTCGAGGGATCGAGGATCGGGGTCCGGAGACGACACGCTGTTGTTACCAAACCAGTCCCAGGACTAACCAACACAACCTTTCCCTCGCCATAGGCCCCCTAAGGGGCTGCTTGCGGGTTCAACTTGTAAAAATTTTTGTAAATTTAATCTTATTTTTGGTTATGGTTTTAAAACAGCCTGGGTAAATGACATGACTAACCCCATAGGAAAACATTTAGCGCACTGACAATAAATACCAGTAATTTAAATAACAATTGATTGTTTTTAAGGAGATCGGGTTTAATTTATAAATTAATAGATATTTTGAACATAATGGAATTAATTTGGCATTAATTTGACTATAAGCGTAATTATACACGAAAAATACAACGAAATAACCATTTACAGATGCCAAATTCCAATGCTCATCTCAACTGACCGTAATCCTTTGCACCAAGAACTTGATGCCGCGATAGCCTTCGAAATCCTCCGGCTCGTAGATGAGATTGACGGCCTTGACGTGCTGAGCAATGAGCGAGGCGATCTCCTCCCTGGTCTTGGCCTCGTCGTTCTCCTTGTTGTGAATGTGGTCCCACAGCAGCGGATCGGTTTGGATGTAGAGGGAGCAGGCGCGGCGCTTCATGTCCACGGCTCGCCGGCTGCGGCCGCCGCGGCGGTTGGCGCTTGTTGCATCCGAGTTCAGAGATTGAGCTTCTTTGGAATACTTGTGGTGCGGATGGAGGGAGGGCGAGTTCAAGGTTGGCCGGATGGTGGGCAGCTCGCCGGACGTGCCGTTTGTTGGTCTACTGGAGTTGTTCAGTCCGTTGTCCTGAAGCGAGAGGGTGTGGTGAAACGAAAATGAGTCAGATTGAAAAATAGTGCGGAGCAGAAACATAATTAAATTAAAATTGAATGATCTAATAAAAAAAGTCAATAAAATAGTCATTTAGTCACAGATTTTCCAGCAGTTTCAGTAAGAATATAAATAACCTGTTTTTCTTAATTAAAATTTTTTTTTTCTATTTTCTTTTTTTCTATTTCAAAATATTTTTTCAAACAAAATAGAAATATAAATTCATTCCCTTTGAAAAATGCTCCACAGTCGAAAGCTAGTTTATTTATCTCCTGTTTCTGCTAAACCGGATAAATTAAACGTCTCTAACTTTCGGACTTTATTTTGCTGATTTTTTAATACGTTCATATTTTTTAATTAAATCACCGTAGTGCTAATCACTACAGGATTACTACCCATCGTGTCGCCATGGCGATACGTGAGGGGCAGGGAAGGGGAATGGCAGCTGGTATAGCCAGGCTGCATGATCCACCCCTAAGCCCTGGACTCCTTAATAGAAGCTCTAGTACCGCGGTTCGTCGAATAAACGAGATCCTCTGCCGGGAATCGAACCCGGGACCATCCGCATCGCATTACCGACTGGCCTAGCCGACTGCACTAATTTATTAGTTCATTTTCATTTAATTTACATTTGCCTCTGCGTACGTTCCTTCGTTTAGAAATTTTTTCTTCAAAATTCTACAATTTCATTTTAAACTCACAGTCACATATATTACAAATGTCTGACAATTTGGATTTCAAAACAGCTACGGTAAAAATAAGGACCGATGGCATAATACTCGTATAGTTCGGATTAATCGAGCCACTATCGGCATTCGGCATACATTTATTATAAAAAAAATTAAACTTAGTGAAAATATGCGGTCGAACAACTACGACAACCAGGTCATTCAAAACCGCAACACGATAAGTTTTCTTATTACACGGAATTTGATAAATTTCGATAAATGATTGATTAACTTTCAAGGCCGGATATTTCAATGTCAAGATCAACCCAGTGTGCGCGGTTAGAATCAACATCCAGGCCATTAGTAATGAATGAAGTGACCAGCGCCAATGGGTGGCGACCTAACGAGTTGTCATGGATACACGCGAACGAAACCCGCAAGGCGAATACAAAAGTCAAAAAGAAAAAGGACACCATTGACGCTAGACGTACGACGACGAGCGCGGAACGTTTATTTGCCATCGATCATATCTGTCAATAAATTTTACCGAATTTGTCGCCTTCTCCTATTTCCATAGGATCCAACCACAAAAGATTATTCCACGGATCAATAATTTCATCACCACTTAAACCCACTTAACCAAATAATCAATCAAATTTCTCGGTAGTCAACTCTTTACCACAACTCGGTATTGGTTCTTACTAGACATTTGAACAGTGCCCGATAGCAAGGGCGTACCAGCCACGAAGGGCATTAACGATAATCGCTAGGGTGGCCATAGAGACGATAAATAACAATATTGAAAACTATGTAAAAAAAAAAATAATAATTGGTCGCTGACACACGCCAAACCATTCGATGCATCATTTATGAATGAGAAAGAGGGCGTCAAAAAGCAGCGTCCCATCTGGTAACTTTTCTCAGACGAAATGTACAAGATCTCCCCCACCACCACAGGCTTCCCGATTTCGGCTTACCTGATGACCGGCATCCTTGGGATTCCCGACGTCAACAGAATTCTGGACGCGGTCCATCCACCGCTTCACGTCGTCGGTGACGCCGCATCCAGGAGCATGTCCTAAGGGCAAATAGACAAACAAGAATTGGCAATAAGTAAAGGGTTATGAGTAAATTGAAAAAACCGCGATCTTAGTGGGATATTGTGCAGCTCAAATATTAGGCGTGTTCCACATAGTTACACGAAAACTTGCGTTCGACATACGTACAGCGCCAGTCAAAATTTGTTTAAAATAGATTTTCACATGATTAGTCAAACAAATAATTACGATCAAAGTTTATAGGTGTATCCCTGACTTTGATCGTATTTAAAAAAACGGCTCCTATCCTCTTCAGTTATTAAACAAATAAATGTTGAGCTTATCGATATCGTGGTTGGTTCGCGGTGGGGCTTAAACTCACAAAGCGAAATTTAAGTAACGAGCTACGCAACTAACTGTGATGCACACTAGCTTGCATCCTAAAACGTTGGCATTTAATCCCTAGGCAATGAACCCTGGCAATATAACAAACCCCTTTTGTTGAGTAATAAAAATCAAGCGTTTTCATGTAACGCGACATCATCAAAAAAATTAAATGACATTACAATTTACAATGTGAACCCGCAAGCAGCCCCTTGGTGACCAATGGCGTTGTTGACATTGGGCAATTTTTTTTATTGCGGTGTTTGTTATCAAAAAATTAAAATGACATTGCAACAATTTTATTGAACAATAAATTGCGCTTTGAGTTTAAGGCGTTCTAAAAAAAAAATTAAGCCGACATTCTAAAAAAATTGTACAGTTAATGGTATTAATTAAAAATTAAAATTCAATTAATTATACAAACAACTAACTGGCAGCTGAAAAACTGAAGAAAACTAATACAGGAATACAAATATTACAAAGATGCTCACGTCAACAACAATTCTGAATCAACCCGGTTTAACTGATGTAACTTTAGGAAGAATGTATCGCCCTAGGTCCGGCTATTCATCCGTCAGTTCCACGATTCTTACCAGCATGCTTATCCTTATGCGGATCAATCATGTCCGACTCCGTATAGATGACAGAGTGAAAGTTGGCAGCGTGAAGCGGGGAGAAGTACTTGTTGGCTCGCTCGACGTAGTAGTTTCCTTTTGGAGTGGAGATCCTTCCGTCGAAGACTCCATCTCTGACGGAGCCGAAGGCATGCGTGTCTTTTTCACCTGCGAAAACAGGGAGGGAAACGCGAACACAATAATCAATCACGTCGGCTCGGCAACGTTTTGCACGCCATCTATATGCATCCGGAAACGAGCAATCCACGAGGACGTATCGCAAGACTACTAAGAAATCAATCTTCGTTTCGGTGATTGATCCAGAAATGTTCGACTACCATGCAACTACAGAAATATAATTTTCGGAAGTATACGTCTATGAACTCAATGGATATAGAACTCTGTTAAACTATGTTTCTGAGTTCATTGTTTTAAACTTTCCCTGACCAAAATCCATCTCCCTGACATTCCCTGACTTTCCATGTGAGTATGAACCCTGTAGTTTCATTAAATAAAAGAGTGGTTATTTGGAAAAGATAAGAAATAATTATTATTTTATCTTTATTGTCAGGCGGGAAGTCATTAACTGATAAATCTAATTATTAACTCTAAATGAGTCATTTGTGATGCGAATTTTATCAATTTTCTTTTTCACCAAACCAAAAAATCAATTAGAAAACCAATTTGAAACCATTTAGAAAATTATCGGAGTGGATGAAAATGTTTCAAACAATGAACTCCGAAAATATCAATCGGTGTAATCCTTAAATATCTACCTAGCTCGTAATTAAATCTATAACCTTTTAGGCGACCATTTAACAAAAAAATAAGAAATGGTTAAATCTAAACTCACTCGTAAATCGCGAATTAAAAAAAAATAATTGAAACAATGAAACTTAAATTAGTACTGAAAAAGTATACTGTAGTATATTTGTAGGCAAATCAATGGCCGTTCAGGCAAAATTACAAAAATTAAGGAATACATCAACAAAAGTTAAGGAATGGTTAAATCTATACTTAGCGTAAATTAAAAAAAAACTGAAGCAGTCAAACTTTAATTAGTACTTAAAAAGTAAATACTGGCAAAGGACATCATGTAATGAAATTTGTCTGACACTTCAGAATAAATTCCACGATGTCAAAGTAAGAGGGCAACCCTGGGCATCAGCCACATGACACTCACAAGTACGTGACTGACCTCCGTGCTGAAATATTTATTAGAAGAAGAAAAACGCAATGGAAATCTTCGCCGACTGCTTACCCCACAAGGTTCCGGAATAAATATGCGATACATCAAAATTCTCTATATTTCCCGCAGGGCTGTCGACTACGAGATCTTTAGAAAATACTGATGTGTCACGCTTGAGTCTAAGATTGAAATGCCTGAATGGGAAAAAGGAAAAAAAAAATTAAACACACATTTATCAGAAAAGCGGCTCTCCAAATGGATACATAATCGTAGCTATTCGACGATAATGGAGGGGGGCCCTTGAAGATAGCATTAGTCGCTACATTGAAAAATGGCTCGCACAAAAATTAATGCTACAGTGGGCACGGAATCAAATTAACAAATTGCTCGAACGAATTGCCATTTCTTCTGAAATTACAATGGACAAGGACTTCCTTGAATTTGAAAATTAGATCGATATCGACCATTTGTTCGATCAACCAAAATATAGAAAGAAAACAGATACTGAATATTAGGTTGCGTTAGTAATAAAATAAAATTGGATTTGCAAACAATTTTCGAAATTATCTTAAGTTTCAGCAACGCAAATCATCGAATTTCATAGGATTTCTAATGTGGTTACAGGTGCCTATCTAAGAACAACTAAAAATGACTGCAATGAATCGGATAGTTATTTTTTTTTTAATTTTTTTTTTTTTAATTCACCGTAGCGCCTAGTGCACTACAGGAATACTGCACCCTCGTGTCTCTTAGGAGATATGTGAGGGGCAGGGAAGGGAAGGGAAGAAGGAAAAAGGAAGTTCGATCGTTGAACAATTTTCTATTGGATCTAAAGAAGTTGTCAATTCTCGACTCACATCTTCCATGGGCAGATCACGGAGCTGCGGCTCGGCGTCGCTGAGAATACCGACTACGTAGGGCGTCGGAGCACTTATAATGTCCAGCATCTTGGTGGGCAGCAACGGAATGAAGGTGTGCTGCCAGGTGAAGGGATGGAGGAGGGCCATGAGGGCGTGGATGCACTCGGTCAGCACCTGCGGCTTCGACGCCATGAACAGGACACGGCGCTCCAGGAGCAACGAAGAGAACACTTTGATCAGCACCGGAATGCTCAGTTGGGTGAGTAAGCGACCGGTGTCCGCCTGCAGGTGGAGAATGGCTTGTTCAATTAGCATTTAATAATTTAAAGTTTCGCAAGTTAATGACATAAATTACAATTAAATTTCGCAACAACTTATAGGCTCAAAGAGTTGCTGGTAATAAAAAAAACACTTTGGAATGTCAATCGTATGAAAATAATACCGAAGTCAAGACCATATAAATAATAAAACATTGCAACTGCTCTCGTTGGCACAATAGTCTCTGATGCAATTCATGAATCGGGCAATAAATCGTCAGCATGCTCAGGCAGTAACCACGCTATAAATCCGCTTAAACCCGGCTATTTAACCGTATGTACCGATGGATCAGTGGCTATGGCAACATCCTACGAAGCCGACGGTCATGGGTTCGATTCCCGGCGCAGGCTTTCGTTTATTCGTTAGCCTGGGGTACTTTGGGAGTCCACAGCTTAGGGGTGGATCCTGCAGCCTGGCTATTCCAGCTGCCATTCCCCATCCCTTCCC
>JAUJYS010003042.1:0-13702 GCA_033995665.1 Melogona broelemanni | reverse complement strand
AAGCCTGCGCCGGGAATCGAACCCGGGACCTTTGGCTTCGTAGCATGTCCCCATACCCACTGAGCCATCGGTTCGTTCACATCGCTTTCAAGTGTCCATAAACTAAAGTGAATAAAGAAATTAAAAATTTTTTTTTTTTTTAATTTGTCAAGAATTTACCCTGGCTCTCCCTACATTTGGACGATTTTTCCGAACCAAAACATAATTTCCCCGACGTAAGCGCGAATCCAGCAATTACACAGAAAGTGTGCTTCACCAAGGGAGATCGTCCGAAATGGCGACTCGTGGGAAAACGTTCTAAGAAAGTGCGCCCGAGAAAATGACAACCATATCTACAGCTGCAACAACGACCTCCATCGGCAACGCGCTAAAGAAAAAGCGAAGAAACGGGCGCGATATGAGAATATGGTGATGCGTGAACGGGATGATGATGATGATGCCTGGACCGGGACACAACGGTTGGTGGCAGCGCCAACCAATTAACAAATTAGTTGGAAACGTGGAATGCGCGTGTTGTACGGTCGGAAGAAAAATCAATGTTGATGGCGGGCGGGCTCGCGTTTATCTGTGCCGAGTCAGAACTCGAAGCGGCGCCAAGTACCACCACCGCACCATAACACTTCGGAATGAACCGGAATAAGGTGGCAATAATTTCACGCCGTCAAGAAAATAATCTGGAAGCCATACAACGTCTTCAATTGGCTGAAACAGTCCCGCTTTTACGATCGCGCTCTTCTACGCGCGCGTATAAAAAAGAACATCCGGAAAGAGAGTATAATAAATTATCGAGCTCGTAATGGATTTGCTGAAGTGAGAAATATTCCATTTCATTTCTGACTTTTTTTTTTGCTCACTAGGCAATTACATTTTTTTTTCCGCGAAGATTTTATTTATTAGGTAGATCCGACATAATAGTAAATATTAATTAAAAATGGCTGGAAAGAAGTGTAATCAGACAAGTACAAGAGATAGCAGCGATAAATATTGATTAACCAATTATAAAATTAGTTTCAAAGCGTATAGGCCGGAAGTACACAGCAGCAATACTGAGGACACTTATTTTTTCAGCGCGCGAGTAACACCTGTTATCAATCGAGAACAAGTTTCTTCTTTCCTTAATGCGCCAGCAAAATATCGCAAATTAGTGTTTCATGTACAGTGTTGGGTACGTTCTTTTTTTTTTAAAGGAACTCGTTCCCGTTCCTTGTTCCTCCGTAAAGAAAGGATCGAGGACGTTCCACGTTCATGTTCCAGAAGAACGATGAAGTCCCTCGTTCCTTCGATTTAAAAATAAACTAACACAATTGCGTTAAAAAATTAAGTGACTACCGTGTGGTAGTCACTTAATTTTTTAACGCAATTTTCGAACTAATTGGATGATAACTAATTTTCATCATATTCCCCGATAAATTCTTTATGAATTTCAAATGCTTT
The DNA here is from genome assembly GCA_033995665.1 of Melogona broelemanni. Classification (NCBI taxonomy): domain Eukaryota; kingdom Metazoa; phylum Arthropoda; class Diplopoda; order Chordeumatida; family Chordeumatidae; genus Melogona; species Melogona broelemanni. Next base: position 12,268 of record JAUJYS010003042.1, on the reverse strand, counting down.
AAACCTCTTTAGTCATAGAAACAAATAACTCTTCGCAGTTCATCGAGCGTGTCGCTCCAAGGACGTTCCAATATTCTTCAGAAAAAGGAACGAATTCCATGGTACGGAGACATTTCCTTCCAGTTCCTACCAAAATAATGACACAAACATTTGTATATATTTGAATTCCAAATACTGACAATATATTTTTCTCTATTAAATATGGTACCAAAGGTCTTTCACTCCTTATTAAAAAAATGAAAATAACAGGTGACTTTAATTTAGAAAGTATGCCTCAAAATATCATTTATACAACTTTTTGCACAACTGAAATACAGCTTTCGCTTCAACTTCCGCAATACGAAGCAATCACTGAAATAGCAGGCACAACGTTCCGATTGCCTATCTAAACTTGCGACGATACCAAATTTCGTGAGGTTAATTTCAAGCTCGACGTTATACAACCTCAACCATAAAAGTGAATTGCACCGAACCCCGGCAATTCTTCCCAATTTGCCTAACTCTTTTACAAGATTCAGGGGAGACATATCCATACAGGAAGTCGCTATCATTTTATCCCCCACTGCACGGGTATAGCCATACTGTATATTCTGAATATTGAGTTTGATGAGCACCGGTGCCACACACAAAAGAGGCACGGTCGGTTGCCACTGGCAACCAACACAATTTCTCTTCGAGCTCCGGAGTCACCAAGGGTACATCTCGCTAGGGAAAAATTGCGACTGCGTGACACGGCAACATTGGCCACCACGAAACACGCCCGATTATGTGCGAGCATATAAAGTCAATTGGTATTCTCGTTTCTGTAATGATGATTGCCACGATATATGGTATATGCGCACTTTTTCGACCAGGGTACAGGAACCTGTAAGCAGTATTTTCGTCAACTCCCAGTAGGCGGCGATGCGAGAGCGAAGGCAAATCCTTTCAGTGTGGGAGTTACTGTAAAGTGCACAGTACATATTGAATAGAATCAGAACTATAACATTTTCACTTGTAAACCGGCGAATTTTTGATTAAGGATTAAGACTTATATTTGGAACATATGAATACAATTCGTATAACAATGTCGCTCGTAAGAAGAATTAAAAAATACGTTTGTTTCAAGTTGTAATTATACTGCAAGTTAAACAATAACATTATAAAAGGATTTAGGCGAAAATATTTAACCATGGCAATCAATACTATTTATGTATTTGTATATTTTTTAATTACGGTACCATGAAGATAGCAATTAAAAAAAAATACAGATAGCAATTAAAATAAAGTATTTTGTTCCTGTATTTAATGGATTAAAAGTGTCTTGCGTTACTGACCCCACTGCGTCCACTGATTGTTATTAACTAGTTAAACATTTAAGAACTATTCTGATAACTAATTATTCTCCTTAAATGACTACAAGTAAATGAAGTTCAAAATTAAGTAAGTTATGACCACCAAGTGGCTACAGCTCTGAATACAGGGTGCCCTAAATAAGCTGCTAACGGAAAGGCCAAAAATGGCCGTAAGACAGTCGACAATCGGCCCCCGACCAACGCAAGGGGTGGATCCCCATAACAGAAAACCCGTTTCAACGTGAGTCATCGGTATCTCACCTGCGTGGGCGGTAATTCCAACGCGCCCTTCCCCCATCCACCCCTAAAGTTCATCGATCCCCTAGATCCCCCCGTGGCGTCAGGCGGGCGGTCCCAACAGACCAGGCACGCTCCTACACTTTGAATAACACCCTACGCTCGCCTCCCCCCCCCCTCTTATCACCTCCCACTCCCACACCTCTCTAGAGCGGGTCTATAAAGTAACGGGTGCGTCACACTAATTTTTCCCCGTCTCGTCACGTGCGCCGGTTATGTTCGACTTCATCTAAATTGTAGTTCGTCCCCATTTGGATGCGCGCGGGCGCGGTTGCTCGTCGAGGGGCGAAGCTGAACAAGTGCTGCCGACAAATTGTTTCCTCGTCGCGGCTATCGCGACTCCGCCCAGCACTCGGGGCGCGCTTCTCTTGGCACAGTGACTTTCTCTCAAAGAATAGGTAAACTTACAACTAAACGGTAATCAATATTGACGCATACGAGGCCTCGATACATGACACTTACTGGTGATCCCAATCGACGTGACGTGTTCAGTTATAGTAATTCTATACCAGCCGAGACAGTCCCGGGTTCGATTCTCGGCGCGGCTTTCATTTATTCGATCTCGGGATACTGGCTGATCAGACATTGCCAAATTAACACGAGGGGCAATTTACATGTAGCGTTTCCAGCGCAACTATAACACCTCTAACTGGACATCCCCTGATAAACACTTGAATGCTGCGCCACCTAGTGATCAAACGCAGCGTTCATACGATAAATGACCGTTGACAGCCATTCATAAACAATTGTCCGGGCTGTGCAAATAATTCTAATTTCGTTCAATTTTGTCAGATGTCCTCCCCGCTATATATAAACGATCGTTCCGCAACACATGATTACTTTGCCGAGAGGCTTTCGACGGTTTAAACCGAATGATATTTCAAGTAGAAACTACTTAAGAACTGTTTCGGCTGCTACCGATAGCCCCGCAACGGGCCCATAATTCATCATCATTCCGCTGTCCCCACTCCACAGTGGTCGACCATATCCAACGGACAGAGCTGGACATAATTCTCCTTTAAAGTTGTCGGAATACCGTCTCCCGAGTCCTCACCATAACAGGACACCACTGCTGTATACTACAATACGAAGCGAAATAAAACGAAACTCCACGTACAGTACAAACGGTACAATAGGTCCTTCAGCTAGTCCATTTCCGTATCTGACCTGTGCGGCCTGCGTTTCCACACCTGAATGCCGACCGATAAATCACCGATGTCATCCTTTACACACGGCGTATATTCGCCCGTGTATACATACTAAGAGCGCTACTATCATCCCGAGCCCCCAGCTCCATCTTCAATGCCAAAGAAATAATTCAATAATTCTCGATTCCCGGCTCGGGCTCTCGTTTATTCGTTTAAGACAATTAAAATGAAGTAAAAAAAGCGTTTATAAACAATCTTCTGTTGTGATATTATTTACTGCAGTAGTATCACAGGACCGTGATGTCTAATAATAATGATGAAAAATAATACAAAAGGGAGAGCCATAATAAATCAAAAAGAGAGACAAAAATAGAGCCATAATACAAAAAATAATAATTTAACAATTGCAGACCTACGGAACTATACTATCGGTCGACCTACGGAATTATACTATCGGTCAGAACAAATATTTCCTTCCTTCTGGTGAAGTAAAACGAGCATTGAATATGCACTGAAAATAGCACCATAAAAATACTCTTTAGAAAAAAGCGACACAGAACAGCTGAGCCTATGCGTTACCCCCGGGACATATATCTCACGTCTGTAGTGGCTTATGCCAAGTAAGCTAAGCTTTAGTGCCCATTTTTAGTATAAAACGCCCAAGATTTCCCAAGTATGTTTAAACGGGAGGATAGTCACATGAGGACACGGTCGCATTGCCGCACCGCCATCTCCAGTGACATTCTTCATCGACAACCAGCGTGCAGATAGATGGCGGTGGCCGCTCGCCGAAGCAGCGACCTCGGGGCATCTGCGATCGGGAATTAAAAGGTGGATAAAAGTGCAGTAATTTTTCAATCGGACAGATGGCACGAGAGCTCCCACCTCCCTCCCTGCCCCCATTCACTAAAATCTATGGTCTAACACGATGCCATTACAAGTATTATAGGTCCATAAAAGGGCTCTCGCTATAAAATCGCTTAAACGTGATTCTATTCGGAGAGCCCCGTTCCAGCAGACTAACTACGGGTATCCATCGCGCGTGGAATACAGAGACGAAGGAGGAGTTCCGACGCCAATCGTTTAACGCGCCACGTGTTATTGGAAACTGCAGTTTTACAGCTGAAATGTAAAAAGGATTCGACCAATTTCGGTAGCCAGAGATCCTGGACCGTCCCATAAAAGCGAACAATAGTTAGGCTAACGTATGAGCACACACTTAAACCCTCCAAATACCTGAGCTTCAATAAGAGTAATTTCGTAAATTCGACTTCCACATCTATACGAGAAAGTAAATTATTCGTGTAATAAGAACCTCTTTCGAAATGTACTCCATCTCGAATGTACTGGAAATTGCGAAATGTACCGAACAATAAGTTTATTTTTAAAAACCAGCTGTTTGAGTCAGTTGCAGACAACAGGAATTTTAAGAAAGTCAATTTACAAGGTATGTATCAACCTTCAAAATGCCAAAAATGCATCTATCAAAAGGTGAGTTGGTCTTAATGATTTATTTAAAAATCACTTGTACTTGCTACACGAACACCTAAATAGCATCAAAAATGAGTTATTATTTAAATAAAATAAATCATCGTAATGAAAGACTAAAAAACATCTACGTTCTCTAAGGATGTCTTAATTCTGCTGGAGACATAAATTAAGACCGAAATTGTTCATTCGCTTAGAAAGGCCAAGTCAAAATTACGCCACTGTTGAAGGCTCCATTGCCGAAGTTTATAATCCTATATGAGAAGTTAGCAGGAAAGTCAAATCCCAGGTGGCTTACGACGGCCTTTAGCCCTGTACATACACTAGATCCTAATGAGAACCACGAATTAGGCATAGCCGTTCCGACTCGAGACCGCAGCGATGCGTGCGACGAGAGTGGTTGGAAACTCGGACCCCGCCAACTTCGCCGATACAGAGAGTAAGGGCGCATCGGCGAAAGACACGAAATCTTTATGGATCCGCCGTGGAACGGGTCGATGGAGCCCGGATTATTTGGGAGACCGCGGCAAGAAAAAAGCTGGCACGCTCAACGAGTATTAACTTAATAAACGTCGAAGAAACCTTGGCTGACGAAATCGATGTCTGCACACGCTTCGATGTACCGGGGGAGGCGTCATTCCGGATACTGACCATTCCCTTCGGTCACTACATACATTGTACATGTACATAAGCTCCTGATACCCTCTGTCTACATCTTTGTGGCAAACTACACGAACAAGTCCGATTCAACACCTGCATAAAAAAGCTAAAATTCGGAATGGAAGCCGTGTGCTCCATGTCGGAACGTTGTCCTGTACACGTTAAAAGACTCATTCATTATTTAGAAGCCTAGGCTAAGCCAAATTACCCGGTCGCCACCCCCCTGGGAGTGGGTTTACCTTTTTCAAAGATGAACAATTATCCCTCACTGCCGGAGATTTTGTACTCCTCCTGTTGCTTATTGATGTCTGAGGGACACATTTTCACCAGTGTCTAGTGTGCATAGTAGTAATGGTAAAAATATGGCATAACTGGTCCGTCATTTGACCACCGCCATAAGCCCCTCGGGGCTGCTTGCGGGTACATAGAGTAATTGTAATTAAAAAAGATATCACGCTGAATGAGACAATCGCAATGGGTGCATTATTGCCACACTCCACGGTGCATAGACACGAACATCGTACTTCGAAATTTCTCTTTAACAAATCGATAGTAACGGCGTGCTTGGGAACGCTATGCATCAGTTGCGATAAATCCAACGTGGACCAATGTCAATCGTTCGTCCTGTTGGCGCCGGTCAGTCATGCAGTAACTCCGAAACGACGTGCCCGGAACGCCGCACTCGCCAATTTGTTGGAACGTGGATCCGGTTCAGTGACGGGTGGCCGTATTTACCTTAAAGCGAGGGCAAGTCCCAAGCCTTCCAAGCTGCTACTACATGCAGGCCAAAGCTTGGCCCAGTATAAGCTAAGTTATTCGAGCCTTCCGAACATCGTTCGGGGTGGTAACATTATTTCATGGGTAAAAGCCGTAAGTGTAAAGAGGCAAAAAATAACCACAATCTCTTAATTACATTAAAAACGCAACTGTATTACATTTACTTTCAGCTAGATTTAATTTATATCTGTTACTAGTCAGTAATTATAATAATAATCAGCAGACGGCTGATGAGCTTTTTGGTGTGGTGCCAAGCGAAATCGATCCCGTCGCAACCATGGTAATTATTATCTAATATTTAATTTTCTGCAGGTAAAAAATAAGTGGGTAAGTTGGTGCGAGAGTTGGAAGGAGTGAGTCGTGGTCAGGGTTTGAAAAGCGGTCAAATAACATCATCAATCATCTGTATAGGCATTCGATTTCGCGGCTATTTTGAGTTTTTATAACTTTGTAATTACATTAAAAACGCAACCGTATTAAATTTATTTCAAATTTTAATTTTTTTTTAATCTGCAACTAGCCATATTTCAATTAACTATCACTAGCATAGCAGAACTGCTGACTGTAAAAAAAAACCACAGCCAGCTCAAATTAGCTGAACCGTTTATTTGTAGAGAATGGGCTATATATTCTCATATTTCGAAATCACAGGCAACCATCTCTAATTACATTAAAAACGCAACTGTATTAAATTTATTTCCAATTATTTTTCTTTTCATTTAACAGCTATTCGTTGTAAAAAAAAAACCAGTCACCTCAAATTAGCTGAGCCATTTATTTGAATAGAACGGCCTAAAGTGGATCCCTTCCCACCTACCGAAATCACGAACGCTACTTTCGCTGAGAAACGTTGAAGATTCGGCACACTGAAATACGCCACAAAATGAAATGTGTTTCCCCTTATAAGCAAGCAATCACACACGACATACATGACTCCCATTGCAGCTATACGAGATAAGAGCTGCCCCTTAAAAGGAAGCAAACACACAAGGACGACGGAACGAAGGAAAACACACGAGCGACTTTCAATTCGGTGGCGACACATAAATCATCTTACGAAAAATAAATTTCCACTCAGTAAACGCCTTTTCTCCAGCACAACCAGCAATTACTGAATGCTCCTCCCACGAATTAGGAACTAACTTTGCCAAGACGACACGACCACGCTCACACTACTACTGTACACACGCGTATATAAAGTGATCAAAGACAGAATCGAGCTTCCGCTGCGGTAATTTAGTCGGCCGCTGCCAAGAAAACGCAATTGCCTTTTCCCCCCTACTCACTTCCCACGAAAGCGATTAAATACTTATTAATTGCAATCATTATCGCACCCAATTAGGCTTCTGATCGTCGCGGCTACTACTAAAAGAACGTTTAGCATGGATAAGACTAGCCCGCCGCAATCTTAGCCACAATGTTGCACCGTGTTGCACCGCAGAACGAGATTTTCCCCCTATACCAGAGACGGCGGCAGATGGCGTTGTCGTCACTCGAACTTTCCCGACAGTAATACAGCCATACATCCTTCTGGGATGTACCAATAATAAAAGGCAAATGTTCGCTAATGTCATGTAAATGGGGAAAAATCGCAATTTTAACTCGTTTACGTTTTTGGCGTATGCGAACAGTTTGAATATTTTCCGGTCGATCCAATTTGAATATTTACATTTTGTAATTTGCATTCCCAGGTGAACGACTACCCAGAATCGACTCCTGCGCCCTCTATCGACGCCGCATGATATGAAATACTATGTGTGCGGCTCTACTGCACAATTTGTTAAATTATCAATTCGTTAACTTCCATGCTAAAAGGACGTGTGACCCCTTTGGTTTTTCGTATACAAAATCAATAACTAAATTGGCGCTTCTTACACCAAATCGTTTGATATTAGCCAAATAAATAAAAAATAACGGCTGTCTGCACTTTTTGTTCCTCATGAGTGACAAAGCCTTCATAAACCGACAGTGTTCGATACTGCAAATACGATGTTTCCGACCAATTCCGCTGGGGGCGCCAGCGTGCGAAACCGATATTGGATTACTTATCAGAAACTTCGAAAACTGCAGAACGTTTTTGTCGCAACAACAAAAAAGCAGTCTATACACAGTTTGAAGTTTGGCAAAGTGGTGCTGCTGTTCAAAGTCATATTCCATTATAAAAATCGAACGCATTCATGCGATGGCACATCTTATAATTGGATTTTTCTTTTCTTGTCCGTGGACTCGTACAATGGAGCTTGGGGATCCGAGGAAGGTCTTCAGACGAGGTGGGTATTGAACCTGGAGCGATTCTATGGCAGTTTTCCGATCGGCAAAAAAATTGCTGAACCTTTAGAATCTGCTTCAATGGCTCATAAGATGACTGCAAAAACACGACTGGGGCGTTATTGACGATCAACGTAAGCGTTCACGATTCCGATTTTATTCCACAAAATTAACCTAATCAATCACATTTGAGGCGTTCAGTTGCCCACCTACATTGGTACAACTTTAATTCGGATACGTTCCTGTACTGCAAATGAAGGTTTTAGCAAACTGAGACACCCAGTTTTTTTTTAATTTTTTATTTCCAATCACCGTAGTAAACCCTCTGTGCTATGCTAGGGCAATGTCTGAGAGACACATTTTCGCCAGTGCCTTGGGTTCGAATAAGCAAAATCCTGCGCTGGGGATCGAACCCGGGGCCGTTGCACCGCAGCCGGTTGCAATACCGACAGGGCTACGAAGAGTTGCAACTGTATCACGGACCTCGCATCTTAAGAATTTGTTGTACTTTAGGTCACATAGGTATGCGGCATGACCTAAGGCCACAAACTATCGGGTACAATGTATGGGATTTTTCATAAAATTCAACTAGGAAAAAAATGGAAAAATTCAGGAGGAATCGCAAAAAAATTGCAAGACCTCTCCAACCGACTTATCTTTTCCGCAAACATAAACTGTCATTGCTCTCTTTAAAGTACAGAAAGGTGTTGCAGTTCTTATAGAGATCGTAATTCTCACAGAAAAACGCTTTTAGGAAACTCTTATATTTCACCTTTACGACATTCGCTAAAGTTCGGAAAATTACTAAATTTATTATTAAAAGTATCACTTAAATTACTACTATTCTGCTCCGCTCTAAAAAGAGGATGTCGTCAATATTTAACGCAAACGATTTTCTGAAACCAAAATAGTGTTGAAGTTGACTTCTCGCAAAATTACCCTCAATAATAAAACAGGCCGTTTCTTAGCTGTTTCTTTTATAAAATAGGCCAATGGTTCACGCAGTCACTAGAAGTTTAAAAAAAAAATCGTAGCGCCGAACCTAACCGACCTTTACGATTTTCTACCGTCTGTGTCGCACCCGCAGTCTTAAAGAAAAACGTTCAATTTTTAATTTTTTTTGGATACAGCTCTGCTCGCTCACCGTAAACTCGCTCAGGTAGCCAGAGACGTAAATATACATTAGAACGTTAACCGCCACCGTAGTGCCTAATGCACTACAAGATCACTGCACCCTCATGTTTCTATGGAGATGTGCGAGGGGCAGGGAAGGGAAGGATTTTTCGGTCGCGACCTAACCTTGTTCGTGCCAATTGGCGTTCAGTCGATCGAGTTTAAGGTCGAACCGAATCTATCGAGCGCTGGCGATCGACCAAACGAAGAGGGAGAGCGCATTTTGCATAAATAGCGCTTCTGCACTCTCGCAGCAGACGAAGTGGGGCGGAACAGAAACCAGAAGCCATTGACTTTTTTTTCACGGGCAACCCGGAAGGACGTGCTCGTTAAATCATCGACAGTTAGTTCCACCCCTCTATTCATCTTGCCAAAACTGAAACTGGTTATCTGAAACGCCACCAGGGGTAACTGTAATGAACAGAGGTCATAAAAGCTTATACTACTTGTTTCTACAATATTTTTTAGACATCACATAAAATAATTATTTGCTATAGCGTAACATATCTTCAGAGTGAAGTGTAGTTTATAGGTTAGAATGTTCGCTTACTATGCCCGTGATCGTGGGTTCAATTCCCGACTGGAACCTGGATTTTTCGGGAGAGGGAAATTCGAAATTCCTTCGGAATGGAAGCCATAGAAAATAACCTGAGCCTTTACGTTGTCACATACGTGTAAAAGATACCTGCCTAGGTCAGAAAACAAGGTTAGATCTACTTATCAGGTCGCACCTGAGAGTGAAAGTTGCAAATATTGTAGTATACAGGCAGTATGCACGTAATAGCAGAAAAATATAGTACTGGTAAAAATAAGACATATTCGTCCTTGTCTAGTTATTTCACCCTCACCATAGGCTTCTTGCGGTTTTACATTGTAATTATAATCCTAGAAAAAGAAGAAAAAAAAACATTCTAAATAATAGCAGAAATCTCATAAATTCCGTAATGAGATTTATGAAAAATCGCACTTAGTCAAGCCCAACCCCACGTAGTGTATTCCAGGGTACTCTTTACCAATCGTGGCCAATTATCGGTGGAGACGGCGCCAAAGCGAATAGTCCACAACCATAAAGGAACCGCTAACATGCCCAGTGCATTAATCAAAAGTCGGAAATCACCGCCCTTGTTGCACACGCGACGACCACGGAAACAAATACAGAATATCAACTAGGGCCAGCATACGCATGTGTATAATACATCGATCACAGAACTGCGTGTTTGTTTATAAAGGCGCGTTTACAACAACCACGCAATGTCCAGCTTCCGATTCGCATAATTTATTCACCACTCTGCGAACGTCAATTAATGTAATCCACATACGCGTTGGCCTCCCGACTCTTACAATCGATATACGAATCCACGAATAGATCCATATTTTTTTTAATCACCGTAGTGCCTAGTGCACTACAGGATTACTGCACCCTCGTTTGTCTATGGAGAAATGTGAGGGGAAGGGAAGGGGAATGGCAGCTGGAATAGCCATGCTAAATGTTACGGTAAAATATGCCAAACGAAAACTGTAGAAAGTGGTACAGGAATTCCTGGACCCTGTTAGCAATCAACGAACATTCAATAAAAAGGGATTAAAGCAAACTGAAATAATTTTGTTAGCCAACAAATGGCATCTCACGTTATGGATTTTTTTAAACAATGAAACAATACTTTTCTTTTAGACAGGTGTGCCGTTTACATTCGACTATTTGCGGGAGTTATTTTTTTTTTGGAGTCACTGGATTTCCTAATTTTAGAATAAAAATGTTAAAAATAATTCCGCATTTTATTTTTATATAAATAAATTTTTCAAAAATGTAATCCTAACTGCTACAAAAAAAATTCCTTTGACTTATCCCGGGCGAAGCCGGGCCCTTATGCCCTTCTGTCCTTATGCTCTTCTATTCTGTGCTTATTGCACAGCACGTTCTTTGGCGTATAAACTGATTTTGAACACTTTAAACGACTATAGACCATTGTTATCTTAATGGTTGCCGTCTAGACAACTATTTCGAAGTAGCACCCTTTCTACTAGTCAAATTGTCGTCACTAAACCCATGCTCACGACCAGTCTATAGCTGTCAGACGATTCTATCAAATAGTGAAGGCGGTTATATCGGTAATCTATTTTTGCCTAACACAGAGGTACATGAGCAATACCCACGACGCAGCAGCAGTCACGCAACGGTTGCATTTCGAAATAAAAACAATAATTGACGACCGACCAATCGTCGTTGGATACGGGGAGGGCGTTGTCCGCGCCCTCTCGCGGTACTCACAGCCGCCACGATCCAATAACCACGGCGGCACCAAAGAGAACCAAGGCTAGAACACGTCAAGAGTGAAACTAAACAGGTGTGTTGCGCAGTGCAGTTCCAGCAGAATACAATGCTCACCATCTACACCAATTCGAGATTACACTGTATAAACACTACAGCTACGTCTAGTAAAATTAATAATATGTCGCCATCTTTGGTCGATCGCCAGCGATCTGTAGATTCTAGTTTCTACCATTTAAATATCTTTCAACTACAGAGGTGACTACACAAAAGTTGGAATCAATACACCAGTATTTTTTTTGCTGTATTTCCCTTCCGTCCTTTTTTTTTCTCTCCAAGTTTTGAGATTTTTTTTTCTTTTTTGGAAAACCTATCGACGCACTTTACAAGATTATTTCCCATTCGGGTCTGGTTATCGATTTCCGCTTTCAATAATGATTGCGGAGTCGCCACGCCAGCCGTTGGCAGCAGGTGCATTTACCAAACCGAGCATCACCGAGAGAAAAAGGCCAAGAAATCAGCTGGTGACGTCATAAGAGTTGTAAAATAAAATAAAAAAGTCAACCATGCGAAGATACAACTTGTTACGTTACCATGAACTTTTTCTCTCGGTAGTAGTTCCCAGTACATGGTACTTCATTATACAGGGTGGGCAAAAAAAAAAGGCACCCAAAATTCATCTTAGCATATCTTCGCGAAAAGTTACCCGATTATCTTAAAACTTGGCATGGGTGTTGATCAAACTCCTTATTTAAAAAATTTTCGCGCAAAAATGCTATTGAAAATTTTTCTGTTCATAGGGGGCGCTACATTACGTCGTAAACATTGGAATCCAGTTTGACATCGTGCGTCGT
>JAUJYS010003041.1:0-13704 GCA_033995665.1 Melogona broelemanni | reverse complement strand
GGTACAATAACCTCCTGTAGTGTTATTCACTACAGTGATCCGGAACAAAAAAAAAATATATATATATATATATAATGAGTCCATCTTAATTTTCGGTATCGGCCAATTCATCCTTTTTATGTGTCTTCAGTGTACAATGCGTATTTATTCGCTTTTCTGCCATATTTTTAAATATTTGTTTTGGTTGCGAGAGTATCGCGAAGGCAATCACACATTGCACTTAAGCCATGCGAAATCGTTCGCTTTCAAAATCGGGGGCAGCACCTTCATCAGATTGTTCTGCCAATATTTAAAATAGTTGTTGTTAAGTCCTTCGTGTCGTCTCCGGACCACGACCCTCGATCCCCCGACACCTGGTGACTTCAGAAGCCCCCGGAAGAGCAGAAGAAAAAATAATTACAGTAGCAATGTAATCCATTCGATTTAACGCCCCAAATATGCTATAATGATGAATGAATTTCAATAAATAATTATGGAACATAACTTTATTGACAATGCGATTTTAAGTAGTTTGAAACATGTACGTTGGGCTGAATCTCAGTTGCGTGATTGGCAGAATTCACGGTCGACAAGATAAGGGTCCAAAGAGATAAGGCGTCAATAAGGCTCGCGACCAGAATTTGTCTTGTGCCTAGACTTTTTTGTGAATGGCAGAGAGATAGTGAACGCCGTATGCTTTCGGTTTTGCTTACACCGCACACAAACTGCACTTGTTGCTCGGCGTTGCTTCGTTAAACATTGATGGCGTGCGACTATAAAAAGAAAACTGCATTCGCTATAGGCTCTTAAGTTCTAATTCCACAGGAGCAATATTGTATAGCCAAGCTGCATGTACAATGTGCAAGTGTGCGCGCGTATGTGAGGGAGGGAAGAAGCCTTCCGCGTATACCGTAACGTCCGGCTTTCACTACACATTCGGTGGATTGTGCGAACTGTTTGGAATTCTCGCTTATAACGCAGGGTTTTCTGGCCTAAAATAACCGATAAAATATTGACTTTTTTAATACTAACACATTAAATGGCCCACTTAGCACTTTAACCAAACAACTCACCCTATTAAATATTTTTCCAAAATAATTTTGAATTGCCTATTCGCACTCACAAATGAAAAGATTAAAAAAATAGATTCGCTGTACGCAAGTGAAATGATAAACATTGACATGAAATGATTACAGTATTAGTCGCATTATTTTTAAGGTATTTGTTTTGCCCAAAAACAAAATTGTGACAACTCCACCAAAGCATTCTCAGAAATGTTATTTCTTTAATATGTTATTCCTCCACTATGGAGATATCTTCGATTGTTGAGAAAATTTGCTTTGCCCTTCGGGGTGTTTGGTCGATCGACGTAATCGTTTCGGTATTGGTCGCCGACCGACAGTGAGAAACTCGCATAATCCCCCATCGCACTGTACAATAAACCGTACTTTACGGCACCTTTGTGTGCACGAACGGCGCTTTACTCCGGAATAAGATGTGATTAAGTTAGATTAGAGGCTGTGCGCGTCCATTGTGATGGAAACGAGCTTAGCGAAATGCTATTTTGGCTTGCTTATGGTGGCTTGCTTACGGCGCACAAGGGGGATGATGCCGACTAAGGTAGTCACTTGTTTTTTCTGGCTGCTTTGGAAGGGTGGGGTGGTGGTTGATGGAGGGAGAGGCATTATCTAGCGAATCAGGGGCCACGGCCTCACTGTGTTTAGCAAAGCGCCTGGGCACGACATGTGTCTAGTGGCTCGGTGGATTTTCCTATGAACTTATAGCAAAACTTGCAGCACGACAAGCGATTGATCGTAGAACTAATTAAGTGGAAATCAATTGGGGAGGGCTAGTTTTACAAAAACGACTGATTCGTGTTCGATTTAAAATGCGGGGGCCTTTGGATCCCGAGGTACTGATTACTCGAACCTACTGAGAACTAATGCAGATATCTTTGTTGGAAGTACAGTATCTCCTGCAGTGATTTTCACTTCAGTTTTTATGCCATCCAAAATATATATCACGATTAAGATAACCATTAGTTCCAGCTAACTTAAAAGTTGTACCTTCATTACGACAACTATGAATCATTTATAAATTTAAATAAATTTAATGTTTGTATTCTTATTTCACTCTAAGTTAGTTGTAATTTGTTGCTAACTGAGCAACATTAAATTTGATATGGCATTGTTGTATTAGGCACTTAGAGTTGCGCCATCGAAACGCCCAAATTTGAAAACACTTGTCCAAGTCGTCACCGAGAGTCGAAAGCGACACACGGAACACAACAACAATTACATATTGTGGTCAACGTGCGGATTAAACGATTGTCCGGAAAATAATTAAATTTATTTATTATAGCAACGGTCTATCAAGGTACCCTATTTCCTCTGTATGATCTGCTTCATTAATTGGCCTACGAACTCTATTATCGACTAAACGACACCGGAAACGTCGCATGCTCTTTAATAAATTGTTCGTTCAACCGACATGTCGCCTGTGAAATCGATGCGTGGGAGATCCGCGTGGTTGCCATAGTTATTCGCCGGATTGCGCAACAAAGATGAAAAGATTAAGCGGCACTTAATTGAACGCACAATTTGATATTACATTTACCGGCAATATATTTAGCTAATTTATTGGGTTATCTCATATGATGGTAATTCAACTGCACCAAAAGCATTTTTGTTAGCGCAGGTGCGCCGACACGCTTGTTGTAAAGAGGTTGTTCCGCATTGATCATAACGATTTTGATTGGCTATATAAATTCAGCACGTGTTCATAGGCATTAGGTATTCTTTTACAATGGACAAAACACACATTTGACATTACGAACTATAATTTCATCAATTTTCGAAAAAAATGGCGTCGATATGGCATGTTTATTTGACGTTTAATGTAGTAGTTTTTGGAGAAAATTCAAATTCAAATTCGGCCAGGATGCGCAGCAGGCTTGTGGTAAATAAAAATGTTTTTAAATGAATATCCTCAATTTGGAAGCATTTTCAAAATCGTAATGATCAATGCGAAACAACCTATGTATTTCAAGATTCGTTTTGCAGCTTGACAAGCTGTTACGAGATTACTGTTCGGCCAAACTGGTATCATTCAACAGAAACGTAATATTTTTTTCGTCTTCCCCTTAGGCCTTATTGCAGATACACGGTCAATAACTAGACAAATCGAATTTAGCAATCGGATAAACTAGAAAGCTTATAGAAGCGGGATTGGGTAGGATGATGAGGGTGGTGGGGGCGAAAATAAATATAAAAATATAAAAAAGTTTCATTGAGCTATAGGGTTAAAGCCTGCCAGTTTGCGCGCGCAAGAATTGTTTGTCTAAATCAATTGTATAGTCACCGGATCGATAAGGTTGTCCGGTTAATGAAATAAAAAGCTTCGGGGGAGAAAACTTCGCGAGCATAGAGCAGCGAACACAACAGCGTCTACGCTCGGTACAAGGTCGAGATTGGTTTCTATCGAAGTCGAGGCGCGGTAGACAAGTGTATTAAGCAACCGCCGGATGCTGCTGTAGTCTGATTACTGATTAATGATGTTAGGTGAGACGGCGATACGCCGTTGCTGCGCGCGAATAAAAATAATTGTACAGGGTGATTAATTTGACACGGATTCACCGCCCGTTAATGGCATTTGTACCGGTACATTAACGCCGTCAATGTCTGGACCGATTAAGACAAGACAGCGATAACGGTTTGGCGTACGGCCTGACGTTACGTGCTTCGAAGCGGAATTAAAAAAGCATACACCTACACACGCATTACCCAAGATGAACTTGCACTTGAACTGAAGAAAAATAAAAATATACAGTAGCACTACAAAAAAAAAAATAAAAATAAATCTAGACCAAAACGTTGGGCTCAACTCGTACTTTGTTTTACTTCCAATCCACTGTAGCGAATGCCACTACAGGAAATTCAAAACCCTCGTGTCGCTTAGGCAATATATGAAAGCCACATTTTCGCCAGTTAGAGATCGAATAAACGAGAGCCCGCGCCGGGAATCGAATCCGGGACATCAGCACCTCGTGAGAATAAATAACTACTTAATATATTCCAAATTTAACCTACAACCCGCTAATTAGCTTTCAATAGACTCCTCCCAGTGTTGGGTAGGAACGGAACGTTCACGTTCCTAGGAACTGGTTCCTTTTTTGAGGAACGGAGGAACGCTTGGGTTCCTTTTTCTTTTTGAGGAACGGGAACGGAAACGGGAACTGGTTCCTTTTTTCATGGGAGGAACAGGAACGGGAACTCCTTTTCGAAAGGAATGAACCCAACACAGTGTTGGGTAGGAACGGAACGGAAAGTTCCCGTTCCTATGAACTGGTTTATTTTTTGAGGAACGGAGGAACGCCTAGGTTCCATTTTAATTTTGAGGAACGGGACCTGGTTCTTTTTTTTATCGGAGGAACGGAAACGGGAACTAGTTCCTTTTCGAAAGGAATGATCCCAACACTGACACCTCCGATGTTAAACTCTGGTCTAAAGAAAACAGTCTGTAATTCGAAAAATTAATTTAAGACGAATTAGGAGATGTAACAACAGAAATTCTGGCAGTTAGTCCGTCTCTTAGACATGTGTAAATTATAGACCTAGCGACATTCAATATAGCATCGGACTAGGCGTCGTATTTCACAGCACGTCAATTTTTCCCACTTGACCCCAAGAACATTAGACGAGAGGGACTCCGTGATACATCTTTGGAAGCCATTGAAAAGACCACACCGACACGTGTCTCACTGAATCTCGCCCTTAGCACTTCGACAATTTCGTTCCCTGGCAATGGCCGAACCAGTCAACAAGGCTATTGGGAGTGCGCGGGGTGGCGGGAACGATGGCTCCTTCAGTTCCACACTCGACAGGCGTCGCCCTAACTCCTTAACCCAAGTGCCATCACCATGCGTACCAGCGTACGACAAAACACTCCTCGATCCTGAATAGAGATTATGGCTCTATATGGCTTTCGGAAAAACATTTTTGGCTCCAGTGACACTGCGTCTACAGACAGGTATGAACAGCTATTGTCAGCTGCTCGACTTGTCAACAATTGCAATCGCGTGAATGGAACTGTGTAGAGACTCTGTCGTGTAGAGAATCTGACGGCCAGATGTAATACGAACTTTAATTGTACGGGAACGTAATACGAACTATACTTAATATATAATCGTTTCCCATAAGCGTCGCGCCCAATTGTTTTATCTCGGTAATAACCCGTCATTCACACTGATATTGATCAATCGTGGTTGAGATAGGGCGAATATTTCATCGAAAGCTGGTTTCTTAAAAAGTAAAATAATTCAAAAATTGATGGATCCCAACAACGCACTGTTTATTTTTTTTATTTTAAATCCGGCAATTCTGAATACTTTGCGCACCGAGTAACCACGTTAGTTTTACATTAGCCAAACTTATGTTTAATTACTTCTGTAATTTTGAAGTGACGGCCGTTTCTTAGCTTCATTTAAAAATGGAATTGGATAAACTGCAATATTGTCAATAATCACAATTTTATCGCAAGTAAAATTAATAACAAAATTAGGGCCATGTCTCCTATCAAAATCCACGTCAGGTTTCGAAAAACACATATTAAATATGCTTTTCATATGTATAACTCGATAGCAAACAATTTACGTGTCTCCGGAGGATACCGTATCGACTAGGCGTAGGACAGGTGACATTTAGATTTCCCTTTGTAGCATGGAAATGTGAGAGGCGGAGAAAAAGACTTTCCGATGGCGGAGTAACGCCTACGCATTTTATTTCTACAGCGACTATACGAGTACATAAGCGAGTTTACTCGTATCCTACACGCACTGGCCTATACCCGCCACCACAAAACCTTCAAGCAGAGCTGGCTACCTATGGCAATTGGCTTGCCTTTCTCACTGTAACTGCTTAGACACTGGGAACGTTAGTCTCACAATTAGGCGTCGAAGCACTCGCTGCGCGAATTGCTGCAATTAGTCGATTGCTGCACTTTAATTGATCACCAACTTTTTTCCCCCTTACTTCAACAATAGCGAACTTCTCCTCTGGAAATTTAGTTTCCTTTCTCGACACACAAGTCTCACCTTTCTCGGCACACAAGTCTTGTTTGTTACCGGCTTTAATGCGGTAGTCCGGGTTCGATTCCCGGCACGGTCTCTCGTTTATTTTATTCCGGGATACTGGTAAAAATGTGCCACTTACATGTACACATGGCAACAACAAGGGGTACAGAATCTAATATAGTGCCTCAACTGGCAATACCTGGTATTTAGTTAGTTCAATAGCAATCGCGCAACAGTGATTGGAAAATAAGTTTTTTTCTAAACCAACTGAGTTGCTACGTGTCGCATATCGAGACAAATTTATGTTTCAAAAACAATATTTTTCTGATACTCTTAAAACGGATTTGCCTGCGTTTTAAAACGTGAAATGAGGTTTCAGTCTCAGGAGGTTATGCTATTAAATTGTATATTTTTAATTCTGCTTGAAATCGACCATGAAACAGAAGCGTGACCGATATGTACGTACCGATGGCTCATTGGGTATGGCAACATCATACGGAGCGGACGGTCCTGGGTTCGATTCCCGGCGCTGGCTCTCGTTTATTCGACGAGCCTGGGGTACTGGAGTCACCCCTGTGCTTCCACGGAGTCCAGTGCTTAGGAGTTCAGTCCAGTGTGTATATGCATTATTTGGGGGCACTTTGATGTTTTTGTTTTGTTTATTGTTGTTATATCGCTATTGTTGCATCGTTGTCAACCAGTCGTTTGTCAGGGGGGACAATAAACTAGAGGATTTTGACTACAGTTTTCAATCATACGGCATCCTGAGTTTGCTAGTTTGTTAATTCATCGTCGCTAGTGTCTTCAAATTCCAAGTATTCTTTTGATGTGCGATGATTAAAAAACTATCGATCACCAGAGGACTATCGAATCACCAGAGAACGATCGACATCAGTCATGCACAGAGGCAATATCATCGAACGAACGCCCATCTCGTGGGGAGGGGCGGGGTTTTGCACTAGTACTTTTATTCAAGGTCTTTCAATATAAAGAAACCTTCACCTGTATATCGATCTAACCGTATTATTTCAGGTTCGATACTACTTATATATTGGATACAGATTGACTGTACTCACCGCACAGTGTGTTTGCGAAGACTTACAGCGAGCATTAAAATGTCGGTTCGTATCGAATCGCGAAAGGAGGAACAATTTCACGCTTCAAATTTTTGAGAATAACATTCCGACAGTTTTACTACAATTTGTCGAACATGTTCCGGCTGGTCTGAACATCCATCTTTTAAAGGGCAACCAGAACTACTGTTACCTATACTGTTCAAATAGACGATGTTATTTACACGACAAGCTGGCATGCTTCATCAACAATTGTTAGCAGAAAATCACTTATCTGATAATCTACGAGTAGATAACGCAAAATTGAGATTCAAGTACGCATTGTTCGGCCGTGGTTTTCGGATATCGAAGAAAAAAACAAATTTTTCTTGCATAAAAAAATGTAGTTACCACAATCTTATTAATTTCTTACGTTTGATGATAGGCAGAAATAATGTTCAGGATATATTTGACGTGTAGCACAGTGGTGTTATGGCTGCACATAATTTTGTGATTGGAATGAATCACGCATTGTGGACGTTCGATGAGTTTTACATGGTAAAAAACTTTTAATTGACACAGTGACAAATTTAAAGATTTACACACATTTTCTCGGCGAAATTTTCGAGAACGACTAGCTCTGCGCCAGCAGCCAGCAGCCTACTCTGCGAAAGCATAAACAAAAGGCTGGGAATGATAATTTTTAAATTAATTGAGCAACAAATTTCCTATTTGGTAAGTACACCAAACATATTTTATAACGACATTAAAAAGTTTTGTGTTCGAACCCGTATTGGGTCGCCCATCGGCAATCCAGGTACGTTCCAATTTGGACTCAAGCGCTTTGTAGCATAAAAGTATGAAAGATTTTTGTTTTTAATTTGCGGTATAAATTGCGCATGAATTTTCGCATTTCCTTTCTAAACGCGAGATTCAATTAGAAAAATTACAAAGATAAAAAAATTGGAAAAGTACAAAACTAATTCAATTTGTTTTATTACCATGTTGTTGTGTTAGCGAGAAACTTACACTGTAAAGGCGAGCCTACAACATCGTTACAGTGTGCAGTTCTCGGTCCGTACGTTGTGATTACATAATATGTGTTGATGGGATATACTTTGCAAAGTTAATTTGTTTAAGGAAAGGAATGAGCGCGCTAAACCGTGTCGCCGGCGCAGCGTGACACAGTAAACTTCAATTTGGGGCGCGCTGTTTGCAGATGAGAATGCACATAGGAGAGAAATTGGGAAAATGTTGCTTGAGAAACTAGTTCAATCTACGTGAAATTGGATCCGCGCATAAAGCTGTTTCTAATTTCCGCTTCGTTTGAAATGCAGCTGATACCTAGAGGCGCGTTTGGGCTTGCGAGCTAGCGGGCTAAGCAGAAAACAGGAGAGGAAACAATAACGCGCTACCGAAAGCTACAGTACCTATGTGTGTTTGTACTCTCGCTCGTAAATATCATTTAATACTTTTTTTATAAGGGCAAATACTGAACTAGCCAAAAGGAAAACGAAACGAAACATAAAAATGCAACTAAACTACAGTATACTAATACCTACACACAATACGACCACTGCCATCAGATTCAATAATAAAGTGTAAAGCTATTACATTATCAATGATTTGCATGGATATTTTGACGTATCCAAGCAGAGTTAAAATGTTCATCTTCGATTAAATCCAAATTTATGAATGATATCACATTCTCATTGGTTGAAAAATGGTTTCATAATTAATTGTCAATTATTATTCAGTCTTTCGATCATGTCTGCGAAACATTTGCCAGTCTACCATTCATGTTTAGAAAATATTATTCAGAATTCACTTTGAAACCATCGGTACAGTAGTCAGACGGTAGAGCAACCGTCAGTGGTGCGATGATCTCGATGATCTCTTGTTATTCGGGTATTGCTGTGCCCTAACACAAATGCTAAAATCTTTAGAGGGGGTACTAAATCTCCTGTAGATGTTCACAGGGATTTTTGTACCCCTCTCCCATAGATATATTCGTTCAGTTAATCAATTAAATCAGAAAGAAACGAAATAAGTTTCGGCCACTCACAACTCGTTTTTCCATTTCATGCCCTTTAAAAAAGGGATTTGAAAAGCAATTGTACAAAGGTTTTGGCAAAAGTAACTGATTACAATAAAGGAACTCACGTACCAGTTCCTCAAAAAAGGAACCAGTTCCCGTTCCAGTTCTTACAGAAATTAAAGGAACTTCGGCGTTCGTAAGTTCCTCAAAAAAGGAACTAGTTCCTAGGAACGTTTCCGTTAGGTGCTTCCCCAACACTGTAACTTACGAACACACGATATGTCAGACTTCTGTCAATCGTTACAGACCTGTTGCTAACGTACATGTACAGCTCGTCCTCCACAACACTTATAGGTCTCATCGATTTTTACTTTATCTCTTGAAACGGTTTTGATGTTCGCCCTAAAAGATTATTGTGTTGGCGTACTCAGCCTTCAAACCGAACGAACACTAGCCGACGATATTTTGATCCTAATTCGTGTCGCTTCTATCATATAATAGGCTAATCTAATCCACCTCAAGCATCTTGTCAACCCTTCTAGTGACTCGCCAAAAGACGCCCGACCCGTATATATACACATTAAACTGACGTCACGAACATGCTCGCCGAAATAGGCCCACGTCAGTCGCAATTATCTTTCCAGAATGGATCGATGCTACTTCGAAAACCCTATCGTGTACTCAGACGCTGTTTTGCAAGCGAACGCCAATATTTGCTCGAACAAAGAATCCTTTTATTTTTTTAAATATTGCCATAACATGATTTAGGGGAACCTGTCCTAAGAGGAAAATTGAATTGTGTTGCTGATGCGCTTCAGATGCGTTACTATTGGTTTTTCCATAGCTTTGTTTAGGAATGTATGGTGGAATAAGCTGCTGCACTTTAGGGTTTGGTTTTCGCCAAAAGTTTGAAAAACGCTGACTAACAAAATATGGTCAATAAAAATGCACATCGATCAGTTCACAGGCGCTTAATCCACTAGAAAGTAACATCTATACTCTCCTTACTAATTGAATAGTTAATCGATACTAGAAAAAGGGACCCGGCTTCGCCCGGGATATTGGAGATGGGGAAATTGTGAAACCTATTTCCCATAACTAAAAAGCTGTAATGATTGGCGAAAGACTACCAAGACTGCCAATACCGCGGAAGAAGAGTGGTTCAGTTATTCGACGCCAGTCAGCCCCCCGCCCCACCCGGAGTGAAACCCGAGTCATTTATTTATTGGAATACTGTGGTGCGTGTTCATGCCGGCGTTTTGTTTACATAATGATTCAAAGGCATGTCACTACAGGGGTTGGCCAAAATAAAGTAAACAGATCTGTTAGAGCACCTTATAGAGATGTTTCCATTATTTTGTCCAACTCCAGTACTAACCACAACCAATACATGAGCCAAGTGCCATTCTCATCACAGAGTCACAGACACACAGAGACACATACACAAAATGACCGGGCATTCTTATATTGTAGATTTCAAATACATGTAATCCTGCAAATTGTACATGTACAGCTGTAAAAATAAAGTACTCCGGGGATAGATGTATAATTAAAGGATTCCATAGAGAGTATGTCATTGACAGCTCACTAGTCAAATAAATTAATCAAAAATTTCAAAATTTATTTAAAAATACGGATTAGAGCTTTGTTGCGAAATTATCTATTTCCTTGCACACGCTCCCGAGAACACTGACGTAATCACGCTGGTTTGGAGGGAATCTCTCCAATGACGAAACTAACCGAACAATGTCGATGTTTACTGCAAATAGAGAGAAAGTCGCATCTCCTCTTGAGACAGCGCACTCACTCGTCTTGTCAGAATACAAAAAGGACTTACCGGTGCGTTGAGAAGTCAAATTCACGCTTCTTGACCTTGAACAGAGGGTATTTTTTCCAATCCATATTTCTTCTAATCTCAAATCGAATCGCTAGTAAACCTTAGCAGTTTTCCACACAAATGTTCCAAACACAGCAGCTGATGATGGTAATCGAGCCTTCTGGTAACATCGCGAACTTGTAGAGCTTGATTTAGGAGGGTTCCGATGCGCTTGCAATGAGTTAAGTCCGATTAGGCCTAATTAGGTCATATCGATCACTGCTGAACACAATTTACCACACGTTTTGTTCAACGCTTGCCTTAAGGCAGTATTTCACTACGCTGCTAGTAGCCGTTACTGCACGCGCAGCGCGCAAATCGCAGCATCAGTACAGCGAACAGGGAGACTCACCGCGACGTCATCGCTCGTCGCTCGACTCTCGTCGCGCGAGTAGAAATGAACATGTTCAATTCTACTCGCCAGCAGCCAGCGACTACTGGCGAAAACAAATGGCTCAATGAACCGACACTCGGTTCGCTGTACTGAAGCTGTACTGATTTGCACGCTGCGCTGGCACGCGGCTACTTGTAGCGTAATGAAATACTGGCTTTACAATAGGTCCAGAAGGAATCCGAATTCGGGAGGAATGCAGATTACGCACAAATCTAGGATTTTTTAGAAAGGCAATTTTTAGATGAGAAAAGTGTGGAGAAAATGAATAAAAAAATTAAGGTGCGGAAAGCAAAATTGAGGGAGATACAGCCGTTGAAAGAATTACATTTCACATAGGCAACTACAGTAAAAAGGCACTGTTTCACGGCTGCGGAGGAATGCAGAATATAGTTGCGGCCAAGTGAGATTGACTTGCCTTAAAAAAATAAAACATGAAGTGACAAATCACGCGAGACTGAGATGATGAGGTAATCTAAGTAGTCTATGCGGTAAGTATACTATGCGGTTTACTGTAGTTGCCTATGGGAAATGCAATACTTTGAACGGCTGTATCTATCTCAATATTGCTTTCCGCACCAAATTTTTTTTTATTCACCATCTCCACAGTTTTCTTATCTAAAAAGTGTCTTTTAAAAAAATTCCCAGACTTTGTGCTATTCTGGATTTCACCCAAAAATTATCCCTAGGAAACATTTTTCGACTAATTCAAACAAATCGGCGCGCATACCGTTAGTTTTGTGTACACAACAAAATAATTTTATATGTAAAAATTCAGTTGTAATATATACAAGTAAATCAACATCACAGAAACGTACGGCAAATGTAATATGCCGCTCATAACAAACAACAGTTGTAAAAATATGAGTTTTCGAGAATGAAGATAAAATAAATGCCTGTCCGATTTAATCTTCTCGTATAACTGGTATAAAAGTTGAAAAAAGCCATCACAGCCAGGCGATGCGTTATCACGTAGCACTGCCGGGAAAAGCCCTGGGTGGCATTCCGTATAAAACCCACCTGTACAACTTCTGAAGTTGCTTGTAATTAGACGCTAAATCGAGGACAGAAATTAAACAGGATTAACAAATGTTCCATTTCAATCAAAAGTTAATTCGTCACTGTTGACACATTGCTGACAAATTGCATCAATTCTGCGTTCCCGTCATTCAGAAAAAATGTGAGCCTATCGAAAATAACAATTGCGTATGCCAGAAGTTCTATAAATAATTTTAGTGTCTTACGCTCGACATGCAGGCAAGCGAGGAGCGCCGAGGCTCGCGTTCGCGATTCCATGGTGCTGATGAGACTGGAGGTGGTTATATGCGGAATGTGGATATTGTGGTACAGGTAGATTCGATTGTTAAAGGTGCCGTAGACCAGACACGGTACATTCCTACCGGCCTCCACCGCATATCGCCCTGAAAATGTCAACAGTTCATTTTTTTTGACAATCGACAATCGTTATCACTGTCAATACAGAAGTTTTTGTGCCCCACTAATCCCTTTTGAAGAGCCTATCATACAGTAGAGGGGCACATTTTCGCGCGTTGGTGAAAGAGTGACACTAACCTGCCGTGAAGGTGCTGACCGTTTCGTCAAACTGGAATCGTATGGACTGATTCTCGTGATTAACGATGTAGGTTTGCCCGTCCCACGAACAAGCAACGACCTCCTCGTCCCCGTTCTCCTACACCAATCAGAAATGAAGTCACTAAAAGTTATTTTCTCATGCCTCGTAAATGTTTCATACTTTAAAGAAATTAGAAATATCAATTTTCAAACGCGCATTTCAGCCATCCTGTCCTACCGTCACATCAAGTTTGGTGAGAGCGAACAACTGATGGTTGACTTGTAGTGACCACAGGATCTGCTCACGATCCAGAAGCATCAGGGTACCTACGACAAAAATACAACAAAAAAAAAATATTCACTAGTTGGCATGCGCATTTCGTATATCGCCGATTTAATTCTAAAAGATCGGTGGGTCTTACTAGATGAAAGGATCTATAATGTACTGCATGTTTCAGTGTTATTTTCTTGGCACGCAGAACACCCAAAATTTGCACGTACCGTCCAGTGTGGCGACCGCGTAGAGCGTGGATCTACTCCCGGCACCGTTCCCTCGACGAATATTGCCGACAATCTCCGTCGACACATTCGGATTCCGCATTTTGGTTGAAGAGAGCGCGTGGTATTCTAGTGGCTCCCTTCAAAAAAATAATACCGTTAAGTTCGGTCCGGAGTCCGCGGCCATAAGTTAAAGAAAAGCAACATGAGTCTGCGGCTAGAAAGTGT
>JAUJYS010003040.1:0-13705 GCA_033995665.1 Melogona broelemanni | reverse complement strand
GTATATTTTTCTGTTTCACAAATGATTTTAAGGCGATGCTTGTAATCATTTCGTGATTGAATTATGTACTACTCTCGCATGTAAATTTTATTAGAGGAAAAGTTTCATTTAAAATACAAAAATAAAGAAAAACTTTTAAAATGTATATAAAATAACCTTGTACGATTATAGTAGACCCGGCTAATAGAGCGATCGATTGTGGTGCGACAGTCTCGGGTTCGATTCCAGGCTCTGGCTCTCGTTTATTCAATTCCGGTGTACAGCTAAAGTTTGGTCTTCTGTTTAGACGCGTATTGTTTATGAGTAAATCTTGCCTGCTTAGATAAATACCATCTCTGGGAAACAAGTGACATAAAAACTACGGCAGAAAACGTGATGTAAAAAATACACCAGGTAACGTAATGTAAGAGTATTTAGTTAAACGTAGTAAAAATATTTGCAAAACTTTCTGGTGATTAAGCTTAAGACTTCTTCAATTTCTTTAGCCATTTCTTATGCAATTTTTGCATAGATTTGTCCATCAGTTTTTCTCAAATTTTGCTCAAATCTTGCATCGATCACGACATACATCGACAACGACATCTATGGACAATAAAGCTATTTTTATTAATATCATAATACGTTTTCTTTCTCTGTTCCATTTAACAGTTAACGGCGGTTGGTCCCTGTGGAGCATGTGGAGCGACTGCAGCAGCAACTGCGGCCGAGGCGTACAGAAGCGGACGCGGTTTTGCACGAACCCGTCTCCGATCAACGGTGGCTCCCAGTGCGGCGGCAGTCCCGTCCAAAAGGTCGACTGCACCACCCTCTGTCCAGGTAAGCAAGCCACTCGCTCTGCCGACTTTTAATAATGGAGGCCCAGCCAATTTTCCCCCAATGACCATCAATGTGCGTTGAAGCTAAATTGGCGACTGGTCGGGGGCTAGGTAATCAAACCTATAAAAACAGGGTTGCCACACTGACAATTTTCTTAAAATCCGGGACCGTGTTTAGTTTCGATATTCAAATATTTCTGTCATTCGAGGAATCATTTTGAGCGAAATCGTGAACTAGTATCGTATCGTATCGTATCGTGAACTTCTAAAAAGAAAACCTGGTATATATATATATATAAATAAATATAAATATATATGTAAATAAATATTTATACGATCTCTGCAATAATTTGATTAACGAAACTTAGAATGCTTTTGGAGATTACCTAATTTATTTTTAATTTTAATTTGAAAATGAGTTAGTCCAAATAGGTTGTAAATAGTTTTAATGAATTGTCAGTTTTTTAATGAAAAAATATTTTATAAATAAAAAAGTTGTTGTGTGGCAGCTTTGTTTCACAATTGCATTTTTGCTGTTAAAGATTTCGCTACAATTTTGCTATAATTATTTTGTGCTGCTTGGAAACTTCACCCAGGAGGGGAATATGATAAAAATACTGCGACCGTCGGTAAGTTTGGCTAGGTGATTCGTTTTTTTTTTCTTGTAAACGGGAACGTGCAACGATATGTTTTCAAATGTTTTCGTGTTTGACATTTTCGCGAAGTGTTTATACTTTGTATTTTGCGCAAATATTCGATAAACCGGTTCTCAGCCATTCAGAACCTGCTGTACAAAAGTGATATAGAGACAAGCACGATATGCTGTATATTAGAACAAGTATGAATCGTTTTATCGCGTCAAAATCGGGGCTCCAAGCATCTATCAGCGCTGTATCGTGAGGTTTCAATCGCACGTCCACTTTATTGTTATAGATTCCGTTCCACCTAGTAAAAAAGGAACCTGACCGTTCCTAGTTCCTTTTTAAAAAAACCTGGAACTGTTCCGTTCCTTCGATTAAAAATATTAAAAAAAACAACGATTCCGAATGGCTTCATGTTCCCGAAAAATTTGTGTTAACGCGTTCATGATGCCAACTGGACATTTGCGGGAACTGATGATTTTGAAAAATAGAATCGTAGAAAATTGAAAATTATGGCAAAAGGAAAAAACAACAACTTCCGTTATCAGAGAAACTATGCCGTTCCAAGCGTTCCTTTCTACGAAAATGAACCGAGGCGTTCCTAAGTTCCTCAAAAAAGGAACCAATTCCTTGGAACCTGAACTGTTCCGTTCCGTCCCTACCCAACGTTTGTTCATTGGGCAAACGCCGAAAAATGCGTGGGATAGAAAAGTTAATTGACGTTATGTGTTTTGGCGCGGATAAATGGCCTACCTTGTCAAGTGCATAAAAGCCAGCTGAAAGTTTATCCGTAGATTGACGTGTCCATGCGAAAAGTCAATTAACCTGAAGGTTTACCTCCAGATTTGGCCAATCAGGTTTTACAGATTTCGGAGAGACTTGGACAAGTTGTCACCATGTCTAAAACATTTTAACTGATCGATTTAATTCTTCGTGGCAGTGTTTCACAAAATTTCTTTTACCGGTGGCGCCTTGAAGATACACACGTCTTATCTAGAAGGCGGCCTAACACAATAACCTGCACAGTGCACACGTTATACAAATTAAATTAATACACGAAAAAATCTTAAAATGGGCATTTTAGTGTTATTTTAAGACTCTTCGATGAAAAATTGGCTGAGTGAATGATTTTTAAAAAATGTTGCCGCATTTCTGCATGTAAAGAAACTTGAACATGGCTGCCAGTAAAATAAACCTTAGAAAGTACTTGAGGATCTACGACTTTTTAGTATACTGCTACTATGTTTATTTTGCTATTTTTTATTTATTTTTATTTTTATTTCTTAATTACCGTAGTGCCTAGTGCACTACAGGGTTACTGCACCCTCATGTCTCTATGGAGATATGTGATGGGCAGGGAAGGGAAGGGATTGGGAATGGCAGCTGGTATAGCCAGGCGACCGTAGATCCACCCTTAAGCTCTGGACTCTCTAATGGAAGCTCAGGGGTGACGCCGGGAATGGAACCCGGGACCGTCGGCTTCGTAGGATGTTGCCATACCCACTGAGCCATCGGTACGTACATGTTTGGTTTCCTAGGGACAGCGTTTTAGCTCCTCTAATTTCGAAGTACTTCGGCATTGCACTAATAAAAGGAAATAAGGGTGTTATGTCGTTGAAACCAGGAAATGACGTAATTACCGTGGCCGTGCACGAACTAAAATGTGGAGCAACTTTGTTTATGTTCGTTTGGATGTAGCGGCGGAAATTTTGGCTTGTTGTCGGTTTTGTCGTTAAGAATCTTTTCATGTTCACTCGCGAATGGCCAAGGGCTTTTTTTCACCAGCACGTTCCAGTAAAGTACAACAGTAACAGGAAGTTCCGTGAAATTAAACTTAGTTTATCTCTGCGCCACACGAAGTAATTGTTTTTTCCCGTAACGAGTCCAAAAATTATCAGTTTATTTGACTTGATTTATTTTTTGTTGCGTAAAACGTGGTCTCTTAAGTTGTCAGCAGAGGGCATGGCAAGTTTATTGAATTTTTCTTTTATTTTGCATTTAGTTAGTTTGAATAAATAAATAAACGTGATAGGTTTGCCCCTTTTCGGACATGGCGTCACTTTGGCGTGTAAATAGTGGTCTGTTCCATGTCGTATACGCAACAGTGGTTATGCGATGTTTATTGGACGGGAATGAACTAGCAACATCATTCATAACCCCCCGCCTGAAGCAAGGCGCTTGTAGATAGTGGGTAGAATTATTTTTTTGAAATTTTTACAGTCTCGCAAGACGCAGTAATGAAGCCCCCCCCCCTCCACCCATATATCATATAGCATATTTATCCTTTAACTAAACACTCTTATCCCAAAAATCATTGGACTTGCTCAAAAATAAATTTTTGGACGAGCAAAATTTAGTAACAAAACCTTTCCATTTTGAGACAAAGACAGAAAGCGAAGACGACCAGCAGAACTTATGATGAATAAATTGCTGCAAACATTATTGAGACGAGCCAAGAGATTTTAAAGGCTAATTGATCTGAGTCTTAATAACGATAATTTCGCTTTTAAGACTGTTCAATTTTCCGTGAACGTACGGCAAATGTTTTCAGTTGATCAATAAATTTTATTATTTCGCTAAAACCAATTTATACGTTTCCCCGTTCCTCTCTGATCTCATGCTTTCATCAAGATTTCCATCAATAAGCTTAGATTGGTTGGCAATAATATGAGGGGGCGTTTCCTTAACTTATCTATTATGGTGGCCCGCGAGTGCAGGCAATGCAACCATGCATTGCAGACAGACCCGCAGCTGTTAACTATTTTAAGGCAACCCGGCTCGTTCGCTGGGTTAACTTCTTGAGCGCACAGTACGGCTATATCTCATCGACAATAAACATGCTGGAACATTTCCCAACCAGAAACACACACACACACACGTACACACGAGAAAATGCAGTATTTATGTTTTCATCCTCCGTGTACAATAGGCTTTTTTATTATTAGTTATGCAACGTGAAAGTCTATGGCGGGATTCTCCATGCACATCGGGGGGATCATCCAATAAACCATTTACCGTGTACGGCAGCCACGACATGGCGTATACAGGCGTCTGTTTCTTTGGCGACGATGCATCTGCCAGGGTTAAGAACCCACACAACCCACGAATTATCTGCTTACATTAGAGATTTGACGGTGGTCTGGGCACATCGAAGTTGCGTATAGTTTTTTTTTTCGTGTGTGTATGTGTCTCTGTAGTGTCGTCTGGCAAAACAAAATAAAAATAGATACGTCGACTCCGCCGTCCGTTAGACGGGTTTATGTTTTCAAGACAAATAAATAAGTCGCGTTTAACGCGTCCATTAAAATGCAATGATGCAGGCAGACCCCAAATTGAATCTGCACTGAAAAGCAATGGAAGGAGTTACTAGGATTTGCCGTGAGGTGTAGTGGCTAGCGCGCCGATTGGTCTCAGGTTCGAATCCCAGTTGAAACATCTTGATTTGTCTGAGTCGAGATCCATGATTATATTTTTTTAGTTAACAGTTTTTTTTTTAGTTTAACAGTCTTGGTTTTCAAAAACTTTACTGCTGTTGCCTAATTTGCAGTGTGGTATCCAAGAAAAATAGAATTTCTATTCTGGGAGCATTTAACGTTGTCTTCACTCATTTGGAGTCGGATACATTCAAGATTGAGGGTGGGGAGGTTTAAATCATAAGGTTTAATTTCAGAGCCAGCAGCCCCAAAACTGAAAGGTTTTTAAATAGTCATTATGAGTGAGTTGCAGTTCTGAAATTCCGATATTTCGTAATTACGATTCAGCGCGAGAGTTATTTGAGCGCCAGATTTATTTTTGTTAGAGCGCGAGCGCCAATTGAAAACGCGTTATATTTTTTTGGGGGTGCATCAATAGAGCTTGCAGCCAACGATCTAAGTTTTTCAAGCTCCGTCTTTTTTTTATTCTTAAAAACAACTGAGGGTGCTGATTGTTAACTTGAAACAGTACTATACGAGTACAAGTAAAGAATCGTACAGGGCGTCGAGCATGCAAATGTACCGGAACTGTGTTCATCTCATTTGAATACGAAATTGTCGCCAGATAGCATTTTGTTAGATTCGTACTGTAGATTGTCAATCGGGGAGATCTTCAAAGACGCCAGTCTCTCCATTTTGTGACGAGGAAGCGTTATAATGGCAGACAGTGGAAAGAAAGAACAACTAGGTGAATCTCCAATGAAGCATTAGGCGCAGTACTCATTACTCAACCAAACCGCTTACACAGTCACGTATTATTTTCCAAGGCAAAACTTTAAGCCAAATGTAGCCATTATCAGGGTAGTCACTTTATCTGAATATATAGAATTCAGAACGTCGATTAATTCGAATCTGATTAATTATTGTACGAGGTTTCCATATAGTTCAAATTTTGGTCACCTAATGGCAGGCAGCTAATGATCACAGTGGTTTCCATGAAACTTGTACTGTCTTTGATGATAATTATTATATTTTGATATAATTTGTTACTGGTGCACTGGAATTTTTTTTTGGGAAGGTTTTTTAAAAAATTAAAAAAGAAATAGACGATAGGATTTCAATGTAAACTTTTAATTCCGCGGCATAATCATTTTCAATTTTTGTCCGGAAACACTGAAGCAAATCGCGAAAAATAAAATCATAAATAAAATGTATTTAGGTTTTGTAGTATGGATTTGTTTTATTGTATATTTAATTAAATAGATGAAAATTATTCTTTTGTTTACCGGGGAATATTTAGGGAAATTCGAAAGGAAGCTTTGTTTGGGCACACTGCGCTTTTAACTTCACGTGTGTACGCGGCGTCAGTTTAGACGAACAGAACAGAACATGCCAGACTCATCCGAGCAGACTGCATGCCAGGCAATTAAACAAACGCAGCGGATAACAAAGTTGGGCGTTTAACAAATGACTTCTATTTTAGTCCAGGACGCGGACGATCGCGTTTAAGCCGTCGAAAAAGCGGGGCACGTGCTACACACGCCATAATTTACGGAGTTCACGCGCTATGACGTCACTCGCGCGCGCCCGTCGGCGTAAACGCGCGTGGACGCGTCACTCAAGCTGTCGGGTGTTGTGTCACTGGATATACAGTGGGGGTAGAAAAAAATCCGATTGTTTCAAATCAATGCTAATGCCATACCGAGCGGGGCCGCGCCGCGGCTTTCTGATTTCCATCTATATGTGTGGCGTAAGCCTATTTTCGGTCTCCATTTATGGACTTGTTTCCTCCTACTACAACTACTCCCCCTCCCTTCTTCTTCTTCGCATTGTGATTTAGTAGTAAGCTCCTTTGATAAAAGATCTCTTGGTTTTTCTTTTATAAATCTAAAACCCCCGGTAGAGAGATTTTGCTGCTCCTCGCTTCAGACAATCTCAATAAAAGAATAACCGACTGTGTGCTGCTGTTATATGGGGGAAAAAATGGAAGAAATAAATAACTCGATTTCCTTATCCCTTGCGCGCGAGCAAGATAAGTTTAGAATAAAGATATATTCTATGGGACTATTTTTCTGCTTAGCCTGTGTACATAGATCTTCCTGAGATCCGTGGCGGTGACTTTTAAGCACCTGAGGCCGAGATCAATTTTTCATGCTGGAGTTTTATTTGGGTCGACCTGTTATGTACAGAGAAAAAATCACGTTGATGAAAACATCTTTGATGGACTGTATAAATTCAGTACGTGCTCAAAGGCTGTTAATTTTTTGAACGTGCGTGCGTGCGTGACTGAACACACGTTCGAACTTCACAAATTAATTTTTTATCAATATTAAGAACAAAATGGCGCCGAAATGGTGCATTAGTTTATATGATGGAAGGAATTTGTTGATATATGGAATTGAATGTCGGAGGATTTCCTCATCGTTCTAATTGTTCTAACTGTTCATAAAGATTTTTTAAACAAAGTTGGGGCGTCATAAACATTCTATTAAATTCGTTATTGACTGGGGACTGGCGATTTTTGAGTGGAGCCAATAAGTATTTTTAGTAACTTAATGTTTTTCCGGCATACGTATGCTTCAGATTGCCGCTATAGGCGTATTCGACATCGGAACACATCTTGTACGAAAACGTTCGCTCACGTTTAATTGAAGAAGCCTTGGCCAAATTCGTCGCCGCTCATCAACTTTGCATATATAACAAAGTTGTATCTGCAACGTTGACAGAGAAAAGCATTGTAAATACTAGTGTGGAAATTGGAAGGACAATTTTGTGTGGAAGGAAACTCGACGACGCCAAGAATAATAAATTGGACTTTGTAAATAAGGTGGCCGTCGTCGTACGTCGTCGTCTACGTCTCCAGGCATTTTGTGTGTTTACATGTGCCGTGGCTCGCGCTATCTCAATTGAGATCTCGCGTTTTGGTGGATTCGCCATTCGGACTAGCGTCTTAATTACATACGACGTTTCTTCTCTTACTGCGTGTGTTGTTCCATCTTTCGGAGGGCTCGTAATATATATTTTATTATTGTCGCTAATTCCGTTAAACCATTCTTCCTGTTCAGCACTTACTGTTTTCGAGGGATTTTCTTGATGCTATTCCGAGATGGGGGGGCGTATCACAATATGGAGAACTGCATCAGCGTTTCTTCCTTGTTATGATAATTATATTTTGTCAGTTAATAGTTTTTTTTGCTGAACAGTAGTTGCAATGGAGATTGGTTTTGATAAAAAAGCAATTGTATTTCCCTTGGTCCTGTTGCCATGCCTGTGACAATCGGTTCAATAAATGGTTAATTGGCTTGTATTTTCTCTCGAAGATCACCAGAGGTCATCCCAGGCAACGGCGCAAATAACCTATGCCAGAATAAAATAGCATAGACTATAGCAAATGTTATTACGTTGCGTGCTGTAGACTCTTGCAACCAGTTTGTAGGTTTATTTATTCGTTTGTTTCTGTTTAATGTTATTGATTGCATTTAATTCGACTGAAAGATGATTACTGTCCACGATTGACACAAGTTTATCCCCGAACCATTTTTTCCTGCGAAATGCCGAACACATGATCTCTGTCCCTAATTGTAGTAATATGGCCCACGGGGGCCGCATTTCCATAGTAGATGATCGCTGATTCGGCGCGGGCCGCTGGCCGGTCGTTGCACCACAACAGCAGCAATTGTGTGACGTAAGCAATCTGCGGAAGCCTCAGGAGTTTGGCGCGAGACCCCGTCAAACATTTTTATGGCATAAAGTATATTTCGCAGAAGTTTTCGAACTGCCTTATTTATTATAACAACACATCCCCGTTTTTATTTCCATCCGTTTTGTTTTGGCGCGGGGGGCTTGTACCGCCTGTAGAATGGATGTTCACCGTGAGTCATAAGTATGCGAACCCCTCGTGCCGTAACTCAATAAGACAGTTAAAAATGACCGGATTGTTATGAAATTTGGCACAAATATATTATTTCAGTATGAATGACTTTTTCAAGTTTTTTTAATTCAAATTTCCCGCAACGAATTTTGCATTTAGAGGTGGCGCTGCGTTTGAGCAACTGTCGCTCACTGTAAATTTACAATGGCTTTTCCCAGAGGAAGACAAAATGGCGATAAGATTTCTGCGACAAAATAAAAGTTATCGTGCGAAAAGACTGCTCAAAATAGCTCAATGGTTCGCATATATTTATTTACTCCATATTTGTTCCAATTTTAATTCGTTTATTTTTAGTTGACTTGTGGAACTACGGCGGGAGGGGTTCGCATTCTAATGACTCACGGTGTATATACGCGTATATCGGCGCACAAACATACGCAAGACTTATTATTTATTTGATTTTCCTCCTGTCCTATCTTTTGCCATTCTGCCACATTCCTCTATACGTCTATGTCTTATCTGGCCAACTAATTTTCTATTCTTCGGTTCGTTCCCCTCTCCACGATGGAGTCAGCCCCACCCACCACCACCCCTTCTTCTCTTTCTTCGTCGATATGACAGAACGTTCTATCTCATTTGCCATTCGGTATTTGTTTTAGAATGCCACATCCACGCGTGTACGCCAGGCGGCTGCAGGCTCACCATCGTATTTCTCCTCCCCCCCCCCTACCAGATATATCCAACTTCCTCCTTTATATATACGAACGTCTGCCGAAGATGCGGCTATAGGGAAAACAATACAATTCTGTATCGCCATCGTTATGTCAACAATGGGATGTTGGGGAAGCAGATTTTTCGTGTTGCGCGCCTTGCAAATGAGGAAACAGTGTTCAGCGTCACTATCGGCGACTTATATCTGCTACCGCACTTGTACTTAAAAAAAAAATGGAACTGTAAATTTGGTTTATCATATTTTAAGATGTGTTTAGTCACACGTTGTATATTTCCATTAGCTTTTTTTTTTTTAAATGAGAAAATCAAATTTTAATTTGCCGACATTAAGTCGTTGTAACTGTTTCCTCGTATACTAGGTTGTTTATGGTAACGTATTATTTACAAACGTTTTGTAATGTGTAATGTTCAATCCACTTTCATGCATTTAATTTAATAATTTAAGCTTACTGAACATGTTATCAATTATCTCTTTATTAATTAAGGTCGGTTATTTTTTATTTTTTAATCACCGTAGTGCCTAGAGCACTTCAGGATTAATGCACCCTCGTGTCTCTATGGAAATATGTGAGAGGCAGGGAATGGCAGCTGGAATAGCCAGGCTGCAGGATCCACCCCTAAGCTCTGGACTCCCTAATGTAAGCTCAGGGGTGACGCCAGTACCCAAGGCTAACGAATAAACGAAAGCCTGTCCTGGGAATCGAACCCGGGACCGTCCGCTTCGTATGAAAGTCTATTTATTTTTCATGAAATAAATTCCACCGCGTTGAAGCCACTAAAATCCGTAACGCATCATAACGACGTATGGCTCTGTGGGTATGGTGACGTGCTCCGGACCGGACGGTCCCGGGTTCGATTCCCGGCGTAGGCTATCGTTTATTCGTTAGCCTGGAGTACTGGCGTCACCCCTCATAGCCAAGGCCTCGGCTAAGGCTAAGGGGTGACTAAATTCCCCCTGAGCTCTCTGTCCAGAGCTTAGAGGTGAAGCAGCCTTGCTATAACAGCTGCCTTCCTTCCCTCCATTTGATCAGCAGTGCAGATGTACTGTGTATATCAAATGTTTGTGTTGCGATTGAGTATATTTCTATTTATTAGTATTTCCTATTGAATCTTTGTTGCTTTTGAAAATTCCTTACAAATTATTACGAATCGTTCTGGTAGCATTAAAAATGAATTGGCTACGTTGTATAATCTGCCTGAGTGGCCCTGTCAATACCGTAACCGAATAGATGCAATTTCTTCTGTGGCTTATCAATAGGCGAATAGGAGATGTTATATGGAGTGCCACCATTGTATACACATGATGTGGTGAGGGTTTTTCAGAATTTTTTTTTATGTGTTCGCTGCGTCGTTCAAACAAGCAATTGTGAATGTAAGAACTAAGTTTATGACTTATTTGTGGCAGTATTTTTTTTTGTCTGCTTCTTTTCGTCATACTAGTCTTCTTCGATCGACGCGTGTGTACCCCATTCCCCTCCCCAATCTCCTATACGTACATGCATGGTGTGACAGTAAAGTTCAGTGAATGAGTCTGCATCTGTCATAGTTGAGGATAACAGAGGATGCGACATCGTGCCATTTGATGATTGATGTACCTTCTAGTTTGTCCCAATAGGCCAATCGTCTGGTAGTAACGAACAGACTGCTACACACATAAACAGACAGATACTCGAGGAGCGCAGGTCATTCATCCAAAATGGAACAAATAGTGAACATCAAATTTTGGTTCAAATTGGGCAAAACGGCAACGGAGACACATGGAATATTGCAACAAGTTTACGAAAATGATACAGTAACGCGTATGTGTGTCTACTAGCGGTTTTCACGCTTCCATGATGGTAAAAAGTCATAACCTGCCTGTGCTTGTCTGTTCGTTACTACCAGACGATGTACCTTTTAGGGACAAATTATTAGTCTCATCAATCAACAAAAGGCACCATGCGCCATCCTCTGGTATCCTTTGCTATAACAGTTACAGATTCTCACTCACCGAACTTTCTTGTCACACCTTGTACATGGTGGACCGTGCGTTTTGTGTGTACGCCTTTTATAGAGAATCGATTTAAATTTGAGCCGAGCTCTCTTTCGAGTTGTCGTCTTGGTTGGTAGTGGGTATGAGGGTGGGAGTCCGTGCGGGTCGGGCGGGAAAACAATGACTCTTGTGATGAAAGTGGGGGTTCGCCGTCATCCTTCTTCCACTCCACCCCCCTCCACATGGACGGTCGGGCGCCAAAGGAGATGCAATATAGAATTCCATTGGTTGACCGCGTTTAACGGAAATGACCAGTAAAACTGGCCGTACTCGTTCGTATTGCGTCCGAGCGGTTGACGCTGCTGCTGCTGTTGCTGGCGGAGGGAGACGGCGAAACTTGACCGTGGCGCGGATAAAGTTTCTTTAATAAATTTTGTTTGTATACGGATGGTCGCCTGCCCTGGTCTCATACTGCACCCCCCACATACACACGGCGTGTAGGTCGTGACAAGGAAATTGGGGAGGTGGTGGGGTGTGGTGGATTGGGAGCGGTGGTGGTGGTGGTGGTATAGCGGGGAGATGAGGCGACATTTATCCGGTGATCTGGCGCCACTGGGTTAGCTTCCTGCGCGGTTCACTAGATGTCGCTGTGTTACGTGGATCGATTTTTGACCAGATTTAGCGGTGCACGTTTCTCTGTTTTGGATCGTAGCGATTTAATTTTTGATAGTTGAGTATTATATAATTAAATTTATTAAAATCCAATGAAGTGGAGTCTGGTAAAATCAGAAATGTTGGCGAAACCCAGGACAGACTGGAAGAAAGACAACGTGATTTATCGAGACTAAAAAAAATATTTTATCATACATTTTAGCTGCTATTATACCGTTTGTCATTTGCTATTAGATTTATATACATTTTCGCGTTTAGAGCTTTGTAGTGAGACGTTTTTGCTTTGTTATTTCGAATAATTTCGAATAATTGCATTCGAATAATCTGTGTGGGTGTGTGTGTCACAGTTTGAAGAATTATCCAATAATGATACGTGCATCATCACTGAAGCAACAAATTTCGAATTTTGAAGGCTACACATGCACTTTAAGAATCTTTCCAAATGGGAACCCACGAAGCATCCTCAGATGATTATGTCGAATTTCTTACATTCTTTCTCTTGACATTTTACTCAAGACAACTCAATGATCTGGCTGTGATCTCGTCTCGACAAGTCTGTTGCCCTTGATATTTAAAAAATAGCTGCTTGTGCTGGGAAACTTAAAATGTACATAAAATATTTTATTAGTATGCCGCTAGGTGGCCACATTTGAAAAGCTCAATCCGACGTTAACGCCACCTGGTGAGCATCATCCCGGGAAATACATTTGAGATCATCATCAACGTTGGAATGGGAAATTTTGTTGTTATCTACAAACATATTTTTTATTCATTTTCGGTGCACATCCCCATCGGGTATAATTTTATACTCAATTTAGAATGTATCTACATTTTTTTTTCGTGATACTGTTTTTTTGCTATCGCAATTCTGAGTATTCTATCATTGAAACTGGTCGTTAAGTCATACTTAAATTTTAAGGTTTGATGTATTTGGGCTTCCCCCCCCCCCCTAAACACGGCGGTGCATTCTCGTCGCCTCCCCACAAAGATTTTCTCGTATATCTGCACACAACATTTGCGCGCGACATCAGCCACCGAATTTCTGAAGCGTGATCTAATAACATTAAAGACAGTTTTATAGGATAATGATTACACTCGTAACGGCGTCACCCAAATTATTTTACGACTTTTCCGGATTGCCAAAAAGAGAGGAAAAGGAATGACGGCACCAGGAGTGGGTTGGGGTGGTTGGGAGGAGGGAGGGGGTGGAATAGGAGATTGGTTGTGCGGTTAGACGTCCTTCACTTAAAATTTGCGCGATACTTGGCAAACCCGCCATCAAATTCGCACTCGTGTGTGATGCTACTGGTAGCTGCTGCTTGTTTGCATAGTTTTATCGGTTGGAGGCCGATTTATGGTCCACGTGCCTTCTGCTTTGCTCGGCTTGATGTAACGGGGATCGCGGCAGAAAAATACAGTGAAGGCTGATTTTTGAAAATATATCGGTGTTAAAAATTATGTGATAGCTGACGTGTTGTGTCCTGGCAGTTGTTAATGGAATAGAAAATATATTAGTACTAGCGCTTAAGCCTTTCCGAGGACAGGCAGCAATTGAACAGGCAACATACATTATATGATGACGTCATGAA
>JAUJYS010003039.1:0-13705 GCA_033995665.1 Melogona broelemanni | reverse complement strand
TAGAGACACGAGGGTGCAGTAGTCCTGTGGTGCACTAGGCGCTACGGTGACTTAAAAAAAAAAAAAAAAAAAAAAAAAAAAATATCCAATATTACACATTTACAAATTAAACTTTATAGAATAAATGTATACACTAGCATAATAATTATTTTGAATACATTTTGGAATTTATTTTGTTTACAATTTTGCCCAAAAAAATCTGATGCAAAATTGGTTTAAATGTACAAAAAATAATTTTAAAAAATAATTAAGTACATTTTTCTTAAATATTTTTTTCCTATTTTAGACCAGAATTTGATAATTTTTGTCAACAAAACCATAATATTGGCATTTTGAATGGATTAAACGACAAACAACCATGTTTGGCAACGCAAAAAAAATCATGAGCGCAGTTTCCGAAAATGTCCACTAGATGGCGTAGGAGTCGCGCGCAGGGCTCGTTCACTTCGAAACTCTAGGATCTCGTTTCCCAGGGGCTCCGCGGCCACTACTGAAAAAAAAAAAATAATAAAACGCCATTTGACTTGAATCTGAACGACATTAACTTGTATTAAATGGGGTTCCGCCATGAATTTTTTTCGCCCCTTAGAGGCTCTACCAGTGAATTTGGTTCTAAAAAGTTTAGGAAACATTGCTCTAGTACATGCTGTTCAAACTGTACCAGGTACATTGCTCCTCATGAAATAAAACTAAATTTGTTGTATCATTCATAACTCAAAATTCTTAAATTTATTTGTCTCGCAAAGGTGCTCATTGGACACAAAAAGTAATAGAGTCTCTCCAAAAAGTAATAAAGTCGTTTTAAATCGATAAACTGTCGGTTAAATCATGGGAAACTTTGGGAATCATGGGATGGCAAACTTGGGTTTACCTTCAAATTGTGATAATTAATTTTCCAGTTTAACAATCATTGGATCACAACCCCAGTCCTTGGCGCCATTTTTTTTTTATTTTTTACAATTTTTTAGAAGCACTTTCGTTTTATGAATCTTAGCGGAATTACTTGGCCATTGAGGTGTGAAAAGTATTCTTGTTTTTTCGACACCTTATCGGCACACTTATCATCGAGCAGTCAGTGAGTAACGGAAGTTGATGGTATTTGCTTAGCGAGTGTCAACAGTGGTTTGCAAACTTTCTAATCGGGGTCACGTGTTCCGACAAACTTAATCTTATCTGGTACATTTTTTTACTCTCCCATTTCCGCATCAAAATTCATCACCTTCACCCCCCCCCCATTTTACAACCTGTCAACATTCTGAGAAAAAAAGAAAGTATCCCAATAAAAAATCACTTAATATAATTTCAATCCAGGTGGGACAAGTGCTGCAGGATTATTTTAAGAATTTATTTTTCGGATATATTCAGGAGACATATCGCTCTTTCTACATTATTTTTTATTCCTGGAAATATTCCATGCAGATCATCTATGGAAGACATTTAAAAAATAAAACACCTTCCGTTTCAGAACCGCCTTAAAATAATTGTACTTCCAAGAAGGAGCAAAAATGAAATAAAATAAACAGCTACGGAGGACTACTGGAGTAAAAATGAACTAAACATTTTGAAAAGAGAAATTTCATTTTCAAAGATCAAGCAAAATAAAATAAAATTTAGACTTTTCTTGAATGAAAATAATCACAAGGCCAATTAAGTAAGTGCTGGGTTCGTTCCTTTTGAACAGGAAACAATTTCAGGTCCCGTTCCTCTAATGAAAAAAGGAACCTGGCCGTTCCTAATTTCTTTTCAAAAAGAACCTCGAACTTCTCCATTCCTTCAATTCATTTTTTTTTTTAATTATGCCGTGAGGTATAATATTCACAAATATTGTGATTACGTTCACTATCGACGCCAACTGAATATTTGCGGTAAATGATGAATTTTTTTATTTGACACTGTAAAATTGTTCCGCCATCGACACATTCGAAAATGGTACCCGTAGAAAAA
Organism: Melogona broelemanni; assembly: GCA_033995665.1. Taxonomy (NCBI): domain Eukaryota; kingdom Metazoa; phylum Arthropoda; class Diplopoda; order Chordeumatida; family Chordeumatidae; genus Melogona; species Melogona broelemanni. Next base: position 11,761 of record JAUJYS010003039.1, on the reverse strand, counting down.
ATTTAAATTCATGGCAAAAGGAACCTCGCTGTTCCAGTTCCTAAAAAAGAAAACTCCGTTCTAGTTCCTAACCTTCCTTTCCAGGAAACGAACCGAAGAGTTATTAAGTTCCTAAAAAAAAGGAACCAGTTCCTAAGAACGGAACTTTTCCGTTCAGTTCTGCTACTACCCAACACATGCGAAATGGAGAATCGACCCACGAGATTATTTATCAATGTTTGGGGTTCGATAGGCGTTGGTTTCATCGATAAAACAGGCGCCTCTCCGGTTACTCCATTTTGAAGGTTCGTCCGTTTGGGATAGGAAACACGCGTCTAACCTTTAAACAGGAACAAGTCAATGACATCATGATTGAGCGAGGAGTGGGAGGGGGGGGGGGGTGATTTTTGAAAGAATTATACCCTATCGTGTTACAATGTTACCAGAGTTCCTGATTACGTTACCTAAAAAGTCCACTGATAAAATTGGAGGCTTGTCAACGCATTCGGAAACGAATTTAAACTTTTTTAGAATGATTTTTTTTACCGCAAGTTAAATACGCGTTAACACTTTCAATGGTTCCAAATGTGCTAGTGACGACGATTTGGGGTACATGATCCGAACAGCGCCGTTATTTGGCGTTCATGTCTCCATTCCGTCAACCATGTGAATCTGAAAATAAATTCACCAGAATTTGAACAGAGACCTAAGAATACAATCTGGCTGGGAGCCGAATCATTGACAGATTTATGATCTGTCACTCATCTAGCATTCTGGTAAACCGTGAAGGTTTTGTAAAGGGGAAATTCCCCTTTTTGTAGCGATTATCTCCAAAGCGATTATCTCTACCCCCCTTGTACGGTCGGTACAGAATACTCAGTGAACGAGAAACCCCACCGGGAATCGAACCCTGGAGCGCCCGCACCGAAGTCGGACGCATTACCGACAGTGCTAAACGGATGTTCCCTACGTTTGAATCTCTGGCTCTTTTTTTTTACCAATTATCAATTGCCCACACAAAAAAAAAACGAGTTCGCAACTTGAAGCATCTTTTGTTTTGGCTCAATTCCAGACAAGACAGCAAGACAGTTGCGGTCAACAGGTTCCAAGAACGCTGGATATATCCAAAGGTGCAATGGTACAGTCATGAGTAACGCGAGACAGTAGACGGGGTGCTGTGTGCGCATAAAAACACACGTTTAAAAAAACAAAGCAATCTTTGGCCGTGCTACCACCACACCACCACCATCTGTAACCTACGCGCACGAGACCACGAGATAGTAGGTTGAACGGGCGGGAAAAAACGAACCCGCCGACTGTCTCTAGACACTCTCACTTGCAGACTCGCTGCTTCGCAGAGGTGCATCATAGCAAAAGCTGCCCACGCTTTCGAAAACGCCGACCCTCCTCCCGTCACTGAACCGCGGCACGCACGCGTTCTCTTGCTACATTTGGCTACGTAGCTCGGTTGATTTGGTCGTCGTTCGCCAAATCGGACTTTCCGTCGGCTTTTCGCGTCACCATCGGCGGCATCATCACGTGGGTGCGAACTCGCAGGCGGGAGGGAGATAAAACGAAATTGAAAGTAGCGAGGGCATCAACGACTCGTGGGAGGATTTCGACCTATAGATCTCTCCCACGCTGAACATAAAGTTGTTCCCGCGATGCAAAAAATTTAATTTCAACAGTGCTACGAATAAATCAGGCATCGAATCATAATATTAGGCATCGGCAAACTTTCGTCTTGTGTCTTGTGACCAGTGTCTGCTTTGGTCAGCTCTTAAAAAACATTTTAAATATATTTTTTTTTAAACGTTTGATCGAGTTTCCCTTTCGGATTCGACGAAGCTAATTGGTCATAATTGGTCAGCTACGACGGAAATAGGTGATAGAAATACGGACTCTGCGATCGAACTGCCGAAATAGGCGGCATCTCTACCACGAAACTCCCGCGTGGATTCCATCACATTTCCCGCGGTCAACCTCGAGAATACGCGGGGTCGTCTCGCACCCTACCGCGGCATGCGATCGCCGGACCGATCGCGTCTCGCATCACGCCTACTTCGCGGCGGAAACGTTTGTTAAAACGGAGTCCGCTATCCGGAGACCACGCAACGCGACGAGCATGCGGCGACTTTCCAGCGCCGGTGCAGGACCGGTGCCCGCGTCCGGCGCCGTCGCCAGACACGGTCAGATAACTATTCCGGCAAACCGGACTGGAGTCGGATCCGGCCGATGGATAACTGTTGCGCTACTTTGGTCGGCGACATTCGCACTTGTCAGCGGCATCAATACCGGTAAGTCGATTGTCTTCATTCCCACGATTCGCCGATTCATTTGTGCGATTATTTTTTATAGCTTGCTACGTGAGTTCACAAACAACCAATTAAAAAAAATGTTTATATACAAAAAAAAAAATCAATTGGTAATTGTTAATTGATTTTAAAAAATCAATTTACAGAAAATTGAGCAGAAAACCGATCCTTTTCTTCATAGTTAAAGAGTACATAAAAAGCAAACTCGTTATAATTAATAACCGATCTTATTATTTGCGTCAATTAATTAACACATGTCCTAAACTTTTATTTCCAGTTTGTCATGTTTTTAAGTATATTAAGCAATTAGTTCATTGACAAAAACATTAATTGACGTTTATAATTTGTTTCGAAGTATGATCACTATTTTCTGCATAATTAGCAAACAGAATCAGAAGTAAACATAATGATTAACTCGTTAATTAATAATCAAATTAATTATTGTCTGAGTAAATTAATTAACTCATTTGCAGGCAACTTTTCCTTCGTGGTAAAGATTAATTTATTGTGAAATGTTGCGTTCATTGAACCAATTTGCAATCAATTTAAATTGGAAATCAATGACTGCTGCTGTTTCCAATACAATACATTTTTGGGAGGGTCTCGTTGTTTCAAAACAAGATTGACATTGAGCAAACACTCACTGTTCAATGACATTTGGAGAAGGGACAATTTTTTTAAAAAGGATTCTGCGTGCTGCTGGTCTAAAAATACATTTTTGTACATCACACTGGTACCATCCTTACTGAAGGGGGAAAGGAGGACAGACAAATTAGCTTCTTGAAACGTAATACTCGTGGAAACGGAGTTTAAAATATCATTTCTCGGTCACTGCCCCGATAACTACGTTATTTTGTAGTCTTTGGGGTTTTGCTTTGATGAACGCAGAGATGCATTGATTCACAATTTGAACGAAGCTTAGATGCATAAATTGAATGCTGAATTTGCATTTGAATCCGCTTTGATGAACCGTCTCACGGTAAAGATGAAGACGTCCCTACTCCCTAGGGACAAAGTATGTCTTTTACCCCCAATGCCAATACGAAACCTAAAATTTCAATTCGATAGTGCGACTCGTCGTAGCTCAGTCAGTTTTGCCGACTAAGGTACGGCGGTCACGGGTTCAATTCCCGGCGCCTGGTCGTTTTTTCGATCCCGGGTAATGGTGAAAATGTGCTCCTCACCTATTTCACCAGTACCGACGAGGGGTACAGATTCTCCTACCGTAAAAAAACAGACTGAAATATATAAATACGAGTACATAGAACTGTTGCAGACATGCATCAACAATCGAAAAATATCAGCATATATTTGACAATTGCATTTTTATATAAATTAAAATTTCAAAATTCACAACAGTGATTGGAAATAGAAATTAAGAGAAAAAATATCAAGAGAACACAAGCAAGCCCTGGTATCAGAAGTCTGGTAGAAACAAAAGTACGCTGCTGAATCAGCATCACTCCCCGATGCAACGACACGAGCTCTAGGAATCTTTTTAGAAGGTTTCTTTTTTTGAAGACTTTCTTTTTAATGTCAAAATGGCACAAGGCCAGTCAGGTGTCTCAGGCAGATAGTCAGACAATTGTATCCGCAAATAAAGACCCCAACATAGATCCAGCTTTTCGCAGGAAGGAAACCTGAGTCACTTTTTTGTACAAATGCGTGCGCGCACCCGTTATCTTCGCAAATGTTACAACATTTCCTTCCCCCTACCCCCTCCCATACGCGAGTCAACCCCAGGAAGACGCGAACACGAATAAAAAAAGAGCGAGAGAGAGACAACTTTGGCAAAAGAAAAATCCCCGACTGATAAGTCCCGATATCTCTTTCTGGTGAGGGGAGGGGGGGGGAGGCTCCTCCAGGAAGGACCGCCGGTTTCGGGCGAGGCGAGGCTTCTGCCAGACCGAGCTCGCTGGCGAAAATACTCTATCTCGCGGGTCTCGGCCAGACTCGCAGTGTCAACATCCGGCAGGGCAAAACCCGACTCTGTCGTCATGAGGGCCAAGACATGTGTGAGGGGGTTGTGAGGGGGGGGGGTGCCGGGATGGCATGTGCCGGGAAACGAGCTCGGATACGGGAAGATGGGCGATAGTCGCGAGGAGAATAAACACATGGAAATGTTCTTTTGTCGTTGTTATTTATTTAACGTTACCGATGGCACATAAACACAACTTTCGACAACTTTACCGGTAGATACAAAAATACAAACGTCAACGGACGGTCTTGTCTTGAACACGAGCGGTTAGGGAATTTTTTTAATTGCGCTGCGCGCAAAGAGCAGACGCTGCGAAAAAATTCGCGCTGCGCGCGCTCTTTTCTTGATCAATTTACAATTTACAATATTACCGGGAGACCAGTTTGCCTCAAAGAAGTCAGGAAAAATTTTGATTTTGGCTTGATTCAATGACTACGGTCATTGAATTTTACGGCTACGGTCAGCCCCCGCCGCGAATCGAACCTAAGTCGCATCACTGTCGGTTGTAATTCAACAAAAGAAATTATCTACAATTTTTAAATACATGATGATAATTTTATTACAATATCAAACCGGCGCTCTTACTGAGACACCCTGTACTCAACAGTCTTAAACGGTATTGCCCATCCCTAGAAAGATCTCTCTGAGGAAGGTGGATTAGTGGGTGGTTGCGGGGGAGGGGACAGGAAGGGTGAGTGTACACGTGCTCGGGTTCCCGGGTGCGTTCAGGCGGTTAGGCGGGGTGGTGGTGGTGGTGGTGGGGAAGGGAAAGAAGACGCGGGAAGGGATGAGAGGACGCGGTTAGTCAAACATTTTCTGGTATTTCGCCAAAACGTGGCATCGTATGAATAGGCGGATTGAGGGAGGGTGGTGGAAGCCGTGTTTGTCAGTGCAACACGCGGCACGTTTTACGGTGGCTTGGAAACGTAAACACGCCAGCCGTTAACTGGTAGTGGGGGAGGTTCAGAGGCCAGGAGTTCGAATCCCGGCAACCGAACATTCTTACGGTGTCTCAAATAATTTTTGAGATTCCGATTAAATAGTCTCAACTAACAGACTGATTTAATTTATTTAATCTGTATTTTTCATTCAATTCATCGTGTCTCAGCGTGTATTTTTTTTACACCACATTTTAATAGTAAAAAATAGGTATATCGTATAGGGTACAATGTTAATGTCGCAAGATGTAAACAATTTTTATTATTATTTTTTTTATTATTATTGTTTCATTATTCCTGATCACTGTGGTGAACAGTACAGGAGCACTACCGGTACATGAGCTTGGGGGTGAATAACACTACAGGATATTGGATTACTGGGATAAATCTAATTTTGGAATGCACAGTACATAATTCCGAGTAGATCAGCTAAGAATCAAGAAGGAAACTTTTTCAAGGATTTTTCTAAGGATCATTTCTAAATTGGCATATAGAGAAGTATGTTGCAACAGGGGCATCTCGTGGAGGAAAGGGAGGGGGGGGGAGACGGATAAATGGTTCCGGATTTGTTATCTTTTTCACTCCTGACTAGTTATGAATGAAAAACATTTCTATCCGAGACCGACACGTGTTCGCCTCATGCCAAGCTCACGTCATCCGGCGGTTTAACATTTATATTTTGTACGTGTCGATGTACCACCGGGTTCTGAAAAACCGTTGGGAAACGCGGCCACGATATGTTTCAGTCAACGGTAATTTTTCACGAGAAACGCGCTCTGCTCTTCGGCGCTACAGATGACTTGCAACGGCATTTCATTCAAACCTGGTGCCAAAAGCCCGGGCTCGCTCGAAAAGAACATCCTCCTGACACCACCATCCCCTCTGTATTGCGAGACAACTGGGATACCGAAATTTTGAGGTTACCGAAACTCAATATTGCCGCGACATCAAAAGCCAAAAGCTGTTTTTCTCGGCAACTTTATGACTTAAATAAATTTGAGTATCAATTTAGCCGCCAAGCCGTCTCAAATTTAAACAAGGCCACCACACTTGCCAATGTTATTTTTTTTTTTGGACTAATTGAATGCAAATTTATGTTTTTAAAAAATGTATAGTCTTACACGTACAAATTTTTTATTTAATAAAATCATCTCTGCAACTTGCACTATTATTTTTTATTTATTCCGAATCACTGTAGTGAATAGCACTACAGGAGATTATTTTCATTTTCATTAAATTATATTTAAGTAAGAATTATTACCAGTAGTACAATAGTAAAATGCTTGTGTAATACTAAAATACTTGTACAATTAATACAATAAAATTCTTACTCAAAAATATAATTTAATCAAAATTAAAAATTCAATAGTTTCGGAGATAATAGCATTAGCCTCGAAGGCCCCCGCTCCTTCCTTTCCCCCGAGGGACAACATGGTAATTTAGCCTAGCCTAGGTTTCTAACCTTGAGAGGGATCTTTCACGTGGCATCGTACCGTCACGGGTTACACGGCATTTGGAGCGCACGGGAATCACGTTGGGAATTGAACCCGCGATCACTGGCATGCATAGGCAAACACGCCACTACACCCACTGGTACCTCTTAAACGAGGCGGGGGGGGGGAGGGCAAAGGGTCTTTGGAGGACGTAGACCTGTTGCCAGATCTATTGACTCGTCTCCAGACTTCTTCTGGGTTTGAGACTTGGTGAAAAAAAAACGAGCACGTTGAACGCGTTATCGCCGTGTAAATAGCGTGGCTGTAGTGCACTCGATGCCATGGTCAACTTTTCTTTGCTTTTTTTTTTTTTTTTTTTTTTTTTGTTGGTTTCACGTCAATGCCGTCGGCGAGAAAAGGTTGATTCTGCAGCGCATCGTGTGTTCGTGCCGGGGTAAATAGAGCCATGAACCAGTGTTGCCAACCACCACTGATTTATCAGGAAACTTGCTTTCCAATATCTTTTTTTTTTCAGAAATTCGAGATAGAAAAGAAACTTATTATACAAAATTCAATTTGTTGAACCTTTTTGTGGATTTCTTTCCCTTTTACAGATTGCACAGAGAATAACGCTTTACATAAAAGGAAAAATCCCAAATTTAATTGGTATTACAAATTAAATTTTGCATAATGAGTTTCAATTTCTTGAAAAAGAAATTTGCAAATTGAAATGTTTCTTAATGATTATTTGTTTTCAAAATATATTTTTTTAATCCGATTTTTTTAAATGAAAAAATATGTTTATCTTCCAGATTGGCGATCTGATAATTTGAACTTTCCTAGGCTTTTGGCTTCCTAGACCTTGGCAGAAATATCGACATTAATGTACAGATACGAGTCAACTCCTCCGAACGAAGGCCCAATTTTTTTTCGCCCAAAAAAATATTGAGGCCTCTTGGTCGGGATTTGAACCCCGCGTCCCCGACACAGTAGGCGAACACGCTAACCACTCAGAAAAATTAGGAAAGACGAGGTAATATTATAATAAGAAATGAGGAGGGGGAGCAACTTAATTCAAACACGAGGGTTGTCAAAATAAGACGAAAGCCGTTTTGTTCCACGCCAAAGAAAATGGTTTGCACATTTTTAGTCCCCCCCCCCCCCCATCCTCTTTCACTCCTTTGCTCGCGCTTCTACTAATTTTGCGTCGAACTCTTTCGGCAGACTATAAACGTACAAAAGAGAAGGCTGGTATGCATCCCCTCACTCCTTTTTACTCTCCCTTTTCCCCTCTCACTACAGTCAACCCCCACTATCCCCTCGTTTTCTTTCACCTCAAAAGTAAAATTTCCGAGCCCGCCGGTATGCAGCATCCTACTGAGACCGGGGTTTTAGTGCTGATTGAAAATTTAAAGGCATAACCAACCACAAGCAGGAACCTTAATGTCGACTATGTGCGCCCACATAATCGATGTTAAGGCTCATGACTGCGGTCGGTTATATGCTTAAAAAAATCAGGTTACGATTCATGACGACTTAGCAATTAAGTTTTAGCATCATCTACTATTAAGCCTCATGGATTACCAAAACCACAGTTTTGTAAAGGAACCGTTCTTGATTACGTCAAATGAACTTTTCAAAGATCAAAATCTTGACAATTTCTGCTTGATGCTGTAAAATTGTTCTGCTGTTGACACACTTCGGAAAATTGTACTCGGAGAAAATTAAAAGTTATGGGGAAAGGAACCTTGTTCATCAAAAAGGAACCCCGCTCCAGTTCCTCAAAAATGGAACCAGTTCTCGTTCGAGTCCCTACAGAAATTAAAGAAACTTATCCGTTCCTAAGTTTCTTAAAAAAGAACCAGTTCCTAGGAACTTAACTTTTCTGCCAACGCTGGTTATTTCTTTGGTTTCAGGAGGTTGTTAATACACTGGATCTCAAGAGGACACGGCATGCGACAATGTCAAAAGCGCGGGGGCGAATGAGGAACAGAGAAGAGTAAAACGGAAAAGGGGGAAAAGAGAGAAAAAGGAACAAATATTGAATTTCACCCTTCCACGTACGACGTCATTAAAGCACTCGAAATCCCTACGTTTCCCCTTACCCCCCCCCCCCTTCATTGGCCAAGCCCGAGTCAGGGCCATTTTCTTTGCAATAATGACAGACTTTGGAAAAGCAGCCACTTCGCGGAAATCCATAACAATGAGGACTAGAAACTCAGAAATCGCGAAATAAATTGCCCAGAAGATGTGTAGCCCTCCCTTCATCAGAGTAAAATTGTGGCCGCACAAATATTGAATCCCTTTTTAATAGAATCTCTTGTTAAATGTAAGTCAATAGTTACTCAACAACGTACTTGGCACATTGGCAAAAGTACTCGAAGCAAAACAAAACAAAAAAATGAATAAATTATAGAACAATCTTCGTCAGTAACGTCTTAATTATTAAGAATAATTAATATGAACAACCAGCGCTTAAGCCTATCCGAGGACAGTCAGCACTTTCGCAGGATTCATCCAAATATTGCTACTATTATGACGTCACAGAGTGGCATTAGCATCACAGAGGCGTTGCAGCTGCTCATTCAGGATTTGTGCACAAAAAATGACGAAAAATCTGATTGATTATATTGGATTATTTTTCGCAGTCTTCGCCACTTACATTTTAAAATTACAATGTTCCGGACATTTTTTAGAGGTCTCTGTCGGGAATTGAACCAGTTGAACACAGAAGGAGAATTCGCTAACCACTATATCGCTGGCAGCTCATTAAAAAATACTTTTGGATATTTTTTAAAATATCTTTTAAATTTTAGGATACTTTAAGACTATCTTTTCTGGCTAATAACTAGGCCGCGAGATCTCAGTGGGGTGCCCATGTCTAAGCTTTTTTTTACAAGTAGTTCTCAAGTCGAAATTGGCTAGCAGTGGGGTGCGTTTGTTGGACGAACCCATCCCCACAGACACAACCAGCTTCAATACCTCGTGAACGGAGATTGAAAAAGCGCTACGCACCAGCAAATTCGATTCAATCAAAAAAAAATTCTATCGAAATTTGAAATTCGTATCATGTCCTTTTTCTCCCCGTCCACCGATCCCCCAACACAGAGTAAAAAAAAAATCATCGAAAAATTTTGATAGGATTCGTCGAAGCGCAACGACGAAGGAAGGAGCCTTTCACAGTTCTCCCGCCATTTTAGCTATAGAGGACGATTTGAGAACGACGTAACTGCGGTTTAGCGATTTTCCCCGATATGAAACTACGTGTTATTAGATTCGACATGTACACTGGCTGTTGCGCGGCCCGCACGAAATATTCGAACTGAATCGATTTTAAGTTCGCCCCGTTTCTGGTTTCGTTAGATGCGGATTTTTGTGTTTCGTTTCGATCGTAACGCGCGCCAGGTGGCGCTAGTATCTTCCACCGCAGCATTGCTACCAATCGCCACCTACCGACAACGCCGAGTACCGTTTCTCCCCCTCCCTCACTTCCATCAGCAGTTTAGGCAAATGTGCAGCATTCTATTTAAAGAGATGCTCGAGACAGCTGAAGTCAATTCCCGACGCAGACTTCCGGAATTTTTTATGTCGAGAATAATTTGTACGAATGTAATCCTTCGGAATGGAAATAAAGCCGTTGGAACCGTGCCTGCATATTGTCAAACACACGTTAAAGATTCCTACCTTGGTCAAATTAACAGGTCGCGTCACCTGGGAGGGCGAGAGACCTTTGAGATGAAAACGCTGGTAAGTACCGGTATCTTAAATAAAAAAACGGGCAAAAAATATTCGGTTCTCTAGTCGCTGCCAATTACATCGATCCAAGTTAGTCGCGCTTAATCATTGTAGCTGACCAGTATGGGCGGCACCGAAGTCAGAACTTATTTACAGGTGAGGCAATGGAATTAAATCGATTCCGGGAATCCCCGTGGATAGACAGTCGCCTGTAAGTCTTCGCACGATGGCAAATTTGCGAAGGCGGGCCTATGTGCATAGCCATTGATCATACATGGTTAAAAGCCGGCAATAATAGTCAGAAGGATATATATGCATAATTTGCGGTCCTGATTTATACGCCGGGGTTCCCCGCATTACGCGGAAATTACTAACCGGTCTTTTGCCGGTGTTTTGAATTCAGGTGGTCGGCCGGACCTGTGGGGAAGGTTCGGCTGTATCCCACAGGTAATTATTGACCTTTTTGCACACTCTGTTTTGGCATATAAGTGCGATTGAAAGCGTGCCGGCAAAATGGTACACCAATGGGATTGGCTTCAAGAAGCTATAAAATAAATTGTAACTCCATAGAGATTTTCAAGTGTAAAAATAAAAATAACAGTTGCAAGAACCTGACAATAGACGGCTGGACGAAAAATGGAAGCAATCCTAATTTTTTCGAGCGGCTTGTCAAAGCCACAGAGTAGACTTTCTGACTGAACAACTGTGAGCTAAATATCGTAATTTTGCATGAGTGGAAATACGTAGCGCAGGTATAGCGCTCTCATTTATGACGTGCGCGATTCAGCCACACCTATTGAGCAAATATTCATCGTCGCGTGAATGAAAGCTGAAAGGCTAACACCTCATCGTAGCCCAGTCGGTATTGCGACGGTTTGGGGTTCGATTCCCGGCCCAAGGCTCTCTCGCGCCCGGCATTCCGGTGAAAAATGTTCCCATAGCAACACACGGGGTCAAAAACCAAATTGACATCCAGAAAAACGATAAGTAGTAACGCCAGGCGTATAGGGGGTGTTTGGGGCCCGACTCTCACCAGGTGGCGCTGCGATCGCTTTTCAAATTTTTTCCCAAGGTCAACGGGTAAGTCCGCCCCAGACATTTCCCCATAGGAAAGTATTACAAATTCTGGGGGCGGACTTATCCGATGACCTTGGGAAAAATTTTGAAAATTATGGGTAAGCCACCAATCGGGCCCCAAACACCCCCTATAGCGCAGCATAGCTGCTCGCCTGGTCCAGACCTATGCCTAGCCTAGGTCATTCCTAACATGGCGCGAAATTTGAAAATTTTGAAAATTTGGGTCGGTGGGCCCCACTGGGCCCCCAACACATGTTGTGCACAAGTCGTATACATGCAACACACACTTTTTGAAAATTTGAAAAA
>JAUJYS010003038.1:0-13708 GCA_033995665.1 Melogona broelemanni | reverse complement strand
CCCTGCCCCTCACATAATCTCTATAGAGGTTCAAGGGTGCAGTAATCCTGTAGTGCACTAGGCGCTACGGTGATTTACAAAAAAAAAAAAAATAATAATAATAAACGGCTCTGAATATAGTATTCATCAGTGTTTGGATCTTTTTGATTTGAGAAGATGGAGATGATTCCCAAAATATAATAAAGTTATTTACGTGAGACAGGAAGATGCAATTATATAATTGCAAGTGGAGCGACAGTGTCAGGGAACAGCGTACCCTGTTAAATTTCGAGATAGCTGAACATAAGACAAATTTTAATTTATTCAAATAAGGGACCCATGATAGATCAGACGTGATGATAAGACCTAGGTATCTGACACTGTCGGTCTGCTCTAATCTGTCTGCATTATTAAAGAATATTTAAATGTTGCGTTTCACTTTTCTGCTAAAAATTGTGATATGTGTCTTTGTAACCAATCCATCGATTAAGAACCAATCCATTGTAGCTAAACCAATCACTTAAGAGGTCGAATTCGGATTGAATATCCAATTTATCTGACGGCAAATTATTTTTTCGATCATAAATGTAGACTGTATCATCAACAAAGGCCTGGATTGAACCTTTGATGGCAGGTTAAATATAGAGTTTATGTAAATCAGGAAAAACAAAGGCCTAAGCACTAACCCTTGGGGAACGCCACAGCTCTGTTGAAATGCCTCTCCCATTTCACCACCTACCCTCACACATGAATATCTATTGTTTAGATAACTTTAGAACAGTGAAAGCATGCCAGCAGACACCCCTAATGAATCAATTTTTTGCAATAATAAGACATGATGACATGTGTCGAACGCCTTGCTGATATCCATAAATATCGTTACTGGGTTCAATTTCTTGTCAAGGGACATCGTCAAGGCGTTCAGCAGATTGTACAGTGGATCTTTAATTGACTGTTCTGGTAGGAAGCCAAATTGGTGAGCATTCAACAATCAGTTTTTTAAAACATGAGTCAATAACTGGGGTTTAATGGTTAATTCCAATAATTTATGTATACTATTGATTATACTGATTGGTCTGTAATTGCTGGGTTCATTTATAGAACCTGATTTAAAAATTGGGACAATGTGTGCATTTTTTAATTTTGTGGGGATAAATGAATCATCAATAATTAGACCAATAATATAATGTATATGGCCAGCTAATGTGTCTAAGTTGTCTTGCAGTAATTTAATGAGGATACCATTTGGTCCAGGTCCCTTTTGTGAGTTACAGCCTGCAATTATTTTTTTGAATTCAATAATACTAGGTTTTTTAATTGATAGCTTATTATTTTTAGTATTTATTGTCATCACTATTTTTATTATCATTGACATTTTTATTATTATTACGAAAGGGGCTTAGGTTGTGGTTGTTTAATAGATCATTAATTTTTGTTCCTTGTATCAAAGAATCACCGATATCTCTGAGGAAGTCTCCCAGATAATTTGCAATATTTTTAGGTAATGATAGCCGATTATCATAATTTGGAAGGGTTTCTGGGAGTGTGAGTGATTCATTCTGTAGCACTTTATTACTAGTCATTTCAGATATTATCCTCTACTGTTCTTTCAGTGTTTATAAATGATTGGAGATAATGTTATGGTAATATTTAGCTCTGGTAAAAGATTTAATGTTTAAGACTTTTTTACTAATTTTCTGAAAATATTTTAAGTCTTTTTATTGTTTTTGTGCCTTTTGGTAAGTCTGAACAGATTGTTTTTCTTATTTATCTCTTGAATTAGGTTTGAAGTTATCCAGTCTTTGTTAAGTCTCAGTTTTTTTTTTAGTTTGATAGATGATTTTATTATTGTGCCAGACCAGAGATCATAGAATAAATTAAGAGCAACTGTAGGGTCTGTGTCGGGTCTGTCTGCAACTGTGTGGAAAGTTTTCTGCCTTGCCATTCCCAGCCAAATCAACATGAGAGGTAAAGCCAGGTCAAATGATCCACTCCAACATTTGTGGGCAGATAAATCATCAGACTCCAGGCATAGGAGCCTGGTATTTCATGAGGTTCATCAATGACTTTTTGTGCTTTACTGTCAACCGAATCATAAAGTGGAAGTCATTTGTCCCCAGCATCATCGAGGAGTTCGTGTATGTGTGTATCAACAAGTTTGGGTATGCTCCAATGATGTTCTGGAGTGACAGGGGAAAGGAGTATGCCAAGCGAGCCCTCTGCAAATACCTATGCCACAAGGGAGTGCAGTAACATTTCATGGTGACACACACATAACAGCAAAATGGCATAGTGGAGTGGAAGAACCGTTCTCTTGTGATGGCGCACTGCATGCTCCTGGACGCTCATCTAGGCAAGAGGTTCTGGGGAGAAGCCATCGCAACTGCTGCCTGCCTACAGAACCGGACTCAGTCTCGAGCCATTCCGACGATGCCACATAAGCGGTGGCACGGCGTTAAGCCAGATGTCAAGCATCTTTGTGTCTTTGGCAGCAAAGCCTACAAGCTAGTTCCTGCCACTGGACAGAAGAAGTGGGATGACCAAGCCACGATTGGAGTTCTTGTTGGCTACCGAGATGGTAACAAAGGTTACAGGATCCAGGACCACAAGACTGGCAAGGTATCCCACACTCACTCTGTGAGGATTGATGAGACTGATCTTGGCAGCCACCCTCTCGGCTCACTGGTGACGCCCATTGCAGGAGATTCACAGATTTCCAGCCAAGATGGTAACTTGAGTGACTCCAGCTGAAACTGCTGGAGTGAAGATGGTGACCATGTCAAGCCATTGACTCCCAAGAAGGCCAATAAAGCAACAGGTAGAGAATTTTGTCATCACTATTGCCTTACCCTCGTAAGTGAGTAGCTGTTGCTTCATGCTCTAGCACAGCCTTTCCTGCTTTGCCATCCTCCTCAAAGGATGGGTCTTCCAGTGACAGTGGGTCCTCCGATAGCACTGAGGAAGACTTCTTAGAGACCAGCCGGTCCAGCCCTGATGAGTCATCCAGATTCATTTCCTTCTCCCAAGAAGCACTGTGGACCAGGTCAGCCTCGAGAACCCTGCCAAGCTCCAGTTTCAGGAGAAACCCCCATTCGGAAGGTGTCCGATCAGGCCAACAAAGGTATTTCGCCACATCGTTTCCAAGATGAAGCCAATGTTGCGGATGTCTCAACAAAGGAACCATAGTCATGGGGGGTCATGATGAAGCTTTGTGAGTGTGAGCAGAACCTTTGGCTGACCGCTGCCAAAGAAGAGATGTTGTCACTCGAGGAGCACCGCATATGGAAGTTGTGTGAGCTTCCACCTGGATGACAAGCCATCACTGCAAGGTGGATCTTCAAGAAGCTTGATGGCATGGGCCATGTTAACACGTACAAGGGTCATCTTGTCACCAGGGTTTTGCGCAGCAATACAGCACCAACTACGAGGACATGTATGCCCCGTTGTCAAACACGAAACTGTGCATGTGCCGTTGGCCGTCACTGCTCTAAAACAGCTCCATGTCCGCCATCTGGATGTAAATACTGCATACATTAATGGCGATCTCATCGAGGAGATTTACATGGAGCAGCCAGAGGGGTTCATTGTCAAAGGCAAAGACAAGGTGGTCAGTCTTCAGAAGTCGCTCTATGGACTGAAGCAGTCAGCCTGGGCCTGGAACGCCAAAGCCAACCAAAGTTATGTAGTGCTGAAAACCTAGGCAAGACAGTGGTCTTCCCTAGGTTTTCAGCACTCCATGGCAGACCAGTGCTTGTACACCCATACGGAGCGAGAAGGGGGCACCACCTATGTTCTAATCTATGTTGATGATCTTCTTATAGCAGGCTCCTCAGTCAGTGATGTAGCGTGTTGGCACCCAGATCAACCGCCATTTTTCGACCAAAGATTTGGGCACTGTTGCCAACTACTTAGGGATTGCCACCACCAGAGATGACGATGGCTGTTTCTAGCTTCTGGAGGATCATGGGATGCTGGACTGCAGACCTGTGGCCACCCTGATGGAGATGGGGTTTCTGGCTGCTAATTCTGAGGAGAGTGCCGAGCTGCCAGACAACAACTACCGATGTTCCATGGGGTCTCTGCTCTACCTGGCCACTGTGTCCAGGCCAGACATTGCCACTGCTGTTGGATTCTTGTGCCGCGGGTTGCAAGACCCACAGAGAGGGACTTGAAGTCAGTGAAGCATGTAATGCGCTACTTTGCTGGCACCCCCTATCACCATTTGTGACTGTGTGGCTTGTGTGGCTGTGCTCTTCTGCCACGTAGACGCTGACTAGGCTGGTGATCGGGTCAACCAGAAGTCTACCTCAGGATATGGCTTCCAGCTTGGGTTGTCCACTGTGGCCTGGTCTTCAAGGAAGCAGAGCATCGTGGTGATGTCATCAATTGAGGCCAAGTATGTGGCTGCCTCCTCTGCCGCTTGTGAGCTGCAGTGGCTTCAGGATCTTCTCAAGGACCTTGCTCTTTTTCAGTTGCAGCTGACTGTCGTCTACGAGGACAACCAGGGCTGTATCGCAATGGTGGACTATAATGGTTCAATAGCTCGGACAAAACATATCGATGTCTGACACCATCAGCTTTGGGATCTTCATGAGAAGGGTGTCCTTGAGATGTGGTACTGTCTGACCGATGAGATGACCACTGACCTGCTCACCAAGATCCTCTTCCCAGGGATGCTCATTTTGACTAAAATGCGATCCAGCCTGTTGGCCATGCCCCCCTCCATTAACTTACTAGGCGACCCGAAATTACCTGAAAAAAAACTCTAATTTTGCCCTATGGGCATACCGAATTTGCTCTACAGACTTTCTTCTGGACATCAAACTTCATTTTCTCTTCTCGGTGTACACCAAAAAAGCCAAACTTCTTGCAACAGCTGACCCGAAAGTAATCAATAAAGCCAGCAAATGTGGTGAATCACCATCACTAATTCACTGCATCCCATACCCCCTAATGCGACCCCCATCCATATTTGCAACATGATAACGTGCGGCCCCCGTGGTACAGTGGCTCTAATCATAGACTACTAAGCGGGTGGTCCCGGGTTCGATTCCTGGCAGAAGCAGTCGTTTCGACGAGCTGCGGTACTGGTGTCACCCCTGAGCTTCCATTAGGGAGTCCAGAGCTCTGGGGTGGATCCTGCAGTCTGGCTATACCAGCTGCCAATCTCCTTCCCAGCCCTTCCCTGCCCCTCACATATCTCCATAGAGACACGAGGGAGCAGTAGTTCTGTAGTGCACTAGGCGCTACGGTGACTTTAAAAAAAAAAAAAAAAAAATAGGCCTTTGCAGTCAACTGTGGACATTGGTGGTACTGATCATAAATCCTTTAGACTAACTAACCTTTTAACAATGACTACACCATTGCCCATTAACGAAATCGATGACACTCCACTGCACTACATATTGCCACCGGAATTGTTGATTTTTTAATTATCACTTACCAAAATTGAGATTGCCTCTTCGTAGGCACTAATGAGATGCGATGCCCGATAAAGGAACAAATAGATCAGCCCCTTGCCCATATCCAGGTCAACGCTGAAAATGGAGAACAAAAATGTTGCCGATAAAACTCCATTTGTTTTTGCAACTACATTTGATTCTGAAGCCACCAATCATAGTCCACATTAGCGTTTTCCAACACATGGACATTGAACACGTACCCATAGCCGTAAGCCAATCCCGCTCCTCTAATTTGCTTCCACATGGGACCCTAAAAAGACGCCACAGAATAAACAGAAAAAAAAACTATGTTCACAAAACAATAAAGTTGAAGAAACACCCTGTAATTTTTGATAAGCTAACCTTGACATTGACAATTTCTACTAGTGGAATTTGTTTGATTGCATGGTTAGCCGTGGGGTGAAAAACAGAATAAAGCCGATGGCACCTACCTCGACTTGGGACAGATACTGGAGTAAGACCAAGACGACCGGCACGTCGGGATGCGCATGCGTGAGGCTGCACGGCGCGTACTGCACGAGGAAAGAGGATTCCACGCTGCCGACTCCGGCCACGGCGTGAGTGGGTAACACTCCGTCGTCGAACGGCAGGAGGAGTTCGCTGCACAGCTGGACGTTCAGCTTGCCACTGCAGAAAAAAATAACGCAACACCGTCAGTGACGTCTGCAGATTTGAATATTCTCTGCGAATCCCGTACAATTTCATAAACCAAAACACAATTTGTTCCTGACTTGGGGTCTCCCCGTCTCATAGAACGTAACTGACATTACTTGCCAGGCACTTTAGTTATAATTTTTATTGACCTTTCGGTAAATAAAATAGAACTGCCATGTTGAGTTTACTGAGTGGTTATCAATTTTTTTTCTTCTTTTTTTTTAGAAGGGGGGGGGTGGAAATTCCCCTCACTGTACTGGCTACTGTACAGGAGATTCTGTACCCCTCGTGTTGCTGTGGCACAACGTAATTATCACTGTAATGGCGGGTTCAATCTCTGACCCTTGGAAAATTTTCAGAGAAAATATTTCGTTCTGAATGGAAGCAGAACCGCGAGACCCGTACCTGTACGTTGTCAGGTACGCGTTCAAGATCCTTATCTAGGTACCACGATTAAGCTAGGAAAAATTACCAGGCCGCCCCCTAAAGGGACTGAAATCATGGTAGACTACCTTAACAGTTTTTTTTAAGAAGTCAAATAAAACGGAATCAGAAGCATGAAAAAGCACCCGTACATTTCTTTGGCTCCGTCGGTGCCGCAAGGTTGCACGAAGAACCTCTTCCACGGTTCCGCGGGATCGCCGTGCAGTTGAACCAACTTAGGCACGCTGGTAGCTACGTGAACTGTTATGTTTCCCAGGTCGGCCAAGATAGCGCGAGCAGATTCCAAAGCACTAATAACCTAAATAAATAAAACAAATTAATATATATTTTTTTAGAAATTGGAATCTAAACAATTAATCGAGAAACCTTTTTTATTACGAGTCTTGTAACGCACAAAACAGGGTACTCACTTCCTGGGGAGCAGTCTCCAGATTCTTCAGCAATGACGTTAAAAAGCTGTGCTGTCGCATCAGATTGTTGATATGACGGTTGCTATCTACAAGAAAAATACGAGACGCCATTTTATTTTTCTTCAAATAATGTATTCAAATTTTAATTGAAGTAAGGTAATGTACGTAAGTAAGGTAATGACGACTTGAGTAGTAACAACTTCAGTAGACCGATGAAATGAACGTGGTCTTTTAACAGCACTCACCTTTGCAGAAAGTCAATTCGGTCGCCAAAGATTTGGCCACAAAATAGCCCTCGCGCTTCTTGGTGGACACTTCCTGGATTATTTTGGTGGCAACGATCTTGATGCGCTCCTCGGTGAACTTGACGCAAAATAGCAGCTCGCGGAGCCACTGAACACCGTGGATATATTTCTCCTGCTCCACCTGTTACGAAAGATGACGTTCATTCAATTAACCAGTCAAAATAAATTTTGGCATTACAATCCTGGACGTGTAACTGATCATTTAACAATATTTAGATTAGGTAATGGCCGCGCCGAATCATTATGGCAATATGTACCAGTACCTCGGGATTGCATAACGAAAGCCCGAGCCGGGATTCGAACCCGGGATCACCGCACAACAGGCAGACTCTCTACCACTGAACTACGATTACCGATTAATGGAACATGGAAGGAAAATTGACAAGAATTTTGTTTGTATGCATGTAATTAAAAATCACAAAAATAAAACAAGGGCACAAAAATCACTTCAATACATCATCCGTATATGGCCGAGAGGTAGCGTGCTCGCTTACCAACCAGCGGATCTGGGTTCGATTCCCAGCGCAGCCGATTGTTGTATGTCTTGTGGTACTGCGCGGGGGAAGGCAATAGCAAACCACCTCTGTATTCTGCCAAGAACAACCGCAAGTGTTTGGGGATCGAGGGTCAGGGTCCGGAGACGACACGCTGCTGTTACAACTAGTCCCAGAACTGACTAACCAACCAAAAAATATATCATTCAAAAGACACTCACCTGCAAAAACAAATGTGCCAATTGGGCTATTTCGGCACAAGCGAACCGCAGCTCGCGACAGATCACCCCCAACGTGAACGAAGAGGACACCGTGTCCTTGGCCAACTCCTTGACGACAACGTCGTGAGGGATGAGAACTAAAAAAATCAATAAAAATAATAGCCTCATTCATAAATGCTACGCTGAAGCTTTATTACATATTATACACGCGAAAGCGTTCGGTTTCGGCATGGCAATGGGAAAATATAAAAAAAACCTATTTCCCTGACCGAAATCATAAAAAAATTTTGACTTTCCCTGACAAAAATCAAATTGTTTTCTGATTTTTCCTTATCCAACACTTATCCTGACTATCTTGTGGATTTTATAGATTTGCTTAAATTGTTATAGATTAGTAGATTAGCTTAATAGAGGCACTCAGTGATTTAAAAAAAAATACAAAAAATATGTAACATATTACTGAAAAGACTGCAGAAAAGATTTTTCTGCTTTGGACGATCTCAATTGACTTTCCAGGATAATAAAAATCCTGTTGTAGAACAGAGAAAACGTCAAAATATTTTACCTCCATCACGGACAATTGGCGACTCGAGCGTCAGTTCCAAGAGAAGTGGCAAGTACAGCTTCAAATTCTGCGGAACTTTGCTGGTGTCCATCACAGCGTGCATCTGTTATGTCGAAGCCACAAGAATAAAACTTTAATTGTCCAAAAAAAAAAAGACAAAACCTACATTTGTAAAATTAGAAAACGACTGACTAACCGAAACGAAATTGGAGAGGATGTCGTCCAGTTGGAATCGAACGGGAACCGAATCGAGCGGAAAGAGCGCGTTCTTATCAGGCGCCAACTCGGAGTGGTTGGTGCTACGGCCGATCGCGTGGAACTTGACCCTGCCGATGTCCGGAACAACCACGGAGGAAATCATTTCTTCAGGAGGCGGAATCTAGAAGACGCAACATCTGCACACATTAGTTCATTAATTTCAGAACACGGCGTCTCCTCCCTGCCTTCATTCGCGCGACGTTGTAATATTTGCTCCATAGATAGCGCTGCATCTAGTGACGTCAAAAAGAGCGCCATTTCACATAGCTCTCTCGCGATTCATGGAACTTTTCCGCTTCATTTATATAGAACAAATATAATTAACTTACATCGTTTGTCTCCATCGCTTTTTCCAACTCGGCAGCCTTGGCCTCGAGTCCGCTCTTCTCCAAGCGCTCTCTCTGCTTATCCACTCGTTCCTTTTCATTGTCAGCCATCTTGGTCATCAATTCAAAATTGGGCTCACCGCAAATCTAAATAATGTAAGAAATCATGCAATACTTGAATCAATTAAAAAATCAGTTCGCCCAATATGACCGAAAAATAAAAGGTGTCCCAGGATGGACACCTTTTATTTTTCGAGAGCTGGGAGCGGTGGCGCGTTCCTGTAATCCTGCTGCTGGGAAGCTTGTACGTACCGATGGCTCAGTGAGCCTACGGTCCCGGGTTCGATTCCCGGCACAGGCTTTCGTTTATTCGTTGGCCTGGGCCCAGTACTGGTGTCACCCCTGAGTTTCCATTAGGGAGTCCAGAGCTTAGGGGTGGATCCTGCAATTCCTTCATTCTATCGATTTATCTTTTTTTTAAATTGTGAATAAAGCTTTTTTTTTACTGTGTACATGACAAAAGTGAAAAAAGATATCCACAAAAATAAAAATAAATGATTTTTTATTTAGAATTGTACTTGATTTTATCGGACTAGGAATTATCCGGTGGATGTTAATGAACTTTTTCCGAATCGATTCTGAAATGCAAATGTAAGCAAATGCCATCTAAGAACAGATTGCATAATACCAGCAGCCAATATTCCTATTCCAAGAACCTTGACCAGTAGTAGTAGTACATCAGGAAAACAACTGAAATTCGACTAACAATTATTACATCGACTTTTGGTCATTCAGAAAGTTTTCACTTATAGCGGGTGCGGAGAAATATTCCTGATTAAAAAAAGTAGATCAGAATTCAGAATATACATATATATTTTTTCAAATCACCGTAGCGCCTAATGCACTACAGGATTACTGCACCCTCATATCTCTATGGAGAGGGGCAGGGAAGGGAAGGGAAGAGGGATGCAGCTGGAGTAGCACACTGTGATTGTAATTAGCTTTGCAAAAAAAAAACTACACGAACAGAAAGGAACGAAAAGGCAACGGTGTCCAACTCTGTCGGCTCTTGGTTACGAGCATGAAACAGGGTTTTACTAGGGTTGTAACGTGCATTGCGGTACGGCATCAGGGAGTGCTTTTGAAAATTTCAACCTTCATTCCCTTAACAACGAATAAAAAGATGCGTATCCTTGACCATTGAGGATCGTAGCCGGCAACAATTCTGGAACAAATAAATTCGGGAGAAATGCAGATCCGGCATAAGTCTGGGATTTTTTTAGAAAGTTACTTTTTAGATGTATTTAGTGTGGAGAAGATGAATAAAACAAAAATTAAGGTGCGGAAAGCAATATTTACGGAGATACAGCCGTTGAAAGTATTGTATTTCACATAGGCAAGTACAGTGAATAGGCACTGTTTCACGGCTGCGGAGGAATGCAGAAATCCATCGATCGTTGCGGCCAAGTGAGAAGCACGGCCGGCGCTACGCGTAGCATAGCAGGCCGTGTATACGAGCGCGCCGGATTTTACAAATTCTAAATTGGTGCACGACCATTTTGCGCTAAGTGAGACTCATTTGCCTAAAAAAGACAATCTAACCTAACCTAATTTGCCTAAAAAAAAAAAACTAACCTAACCTAACCAACCATGTTTTCCACGGTTAGGTTACGAATTTAGAATTTGTAAAATCCGGCGCGCTCGTATATACACGGCCAACGGTGTAGTTTAGCCAAGTAGTCTATGCGGTAAGTATACTATGCGGTTTACTGTACTTGCCCATGGGAAATGTAAACTTTGAACGGCTGTATCTTCGTTAATATTGGTTTCCGCAACTTAATTTTTTTTTATTCATCTTCTTTTTTACTTTTCGCATCTAAAAAGTGCCTTTCTAAAAAAATCCCAGACTTATGCCGGATCTGCATTTCACCCAGTAATTTTATTAATGAAATTAATCACACCCTTAATGATCGTTTTTCTAACATAAGAGCACTTCCTTACCTAATGCCCACCCCCCTGCGGCCCCCAAAACCGCCTAGCTTGCCCTACCCTCCCCCTCCCTTTCCCCAACCACCCTCCCCTGTTCCGATGTAAAAGGCGACCCGACGCAGAGACAAAACACTTTCCTATGAGGTCCCAGACGAAGGTGAAGCGAAAATAGCTATTCGGACCAGAAGAACATCAGAGTGGCCTATAGAAAAGTCACACAATCTGCATTCATTTTATGTTTTGTAGATAATTCTTGTACTTTATTTTATCGACAACCAAGAAATATGGTATTACAAGCTGTTTGTGGTAATGGTTTTTTTTTTAATAAATCGCCAGTATCCAAATTGTTGCCGTTTCAACTTCCCTGAATGGTCTAAGACTTTTTTTTAACTATTTTTTTAATTATCACAAGTATTTATAAACAACGGTTCCTACCACATCTCTTCACTATCTAGCACTACAATATTATTTCTATGGAATTAACCCTTTAAGCGTTGCAGACTAAGCAGCGTCGTCAATGCTCATCGTGCAACGGCGATATTACCGTGATCCCCCAGCTAGTTGGATAGAAACTTCTCCAAACTTGAAGGTAAGAAATGCGTCTCACAAAATAAAACGAAATGTTTAAAGGGCCGCACACATCTTTACACTCATCTATTCATTGCCGAGCACATTGAATTTCTTCTTTAATATTACAGTGTGAAAATGAACTGACCTGCAGGAGACACTTGACCCTCTCGCCGGGTGCCATGATGGCGGTGGTAAACACTCCCGACACCATTCCAGCCTGGAATATCTGACGGGGCCTGCGAGGTGTTCCGGAGTACAACGAGATGGAAAAGAGAAGGGGAAAAAAAACACAGAAATGAGTTTGGACATTCGATAATAATAAATCAGCCTGACAAGCAGGGCTGCCAGACACGCGCATACACAATCGCGTGACATAATAACAATAACAAGAGCTAGCAAGTTCGTTTTCAACTTTCAGTGTTTGTGGAGAGAAGACATGATCCGAGGCGCCACAAACCAACAAAATTTAATCAATCAACACGAACGCCGACTTGTTCCACCTTACTTCGCCCTCGTCCTACTCTCTCTCCCCCCCCCCCCTGTTGCTGTCAGTCACCAGATAATTGTTTTTGCCTGATACGAGCAATTAAAAATTGAATACCTCCACTGAATGAACTGAATGCAGGTGTCGAACGCTTTCGAAAGGTCTACATTTCAAAAGACAGAAAGTGAGGTTAGATTTGTGTCCAGGGCAAAGTTGATTGATTGGATTAAATTCAAAAGCGGATTTTGAATCGACCTTCCTGGGAGGAAGCCATATTGGTAATAATCGAGTTATCAGATTAAAAAAATATAGATATATATTTTTTTTTATTATTTCAGCGAAAAGGCGTATATGAAGTATATAATTATACAAATATCATAGAAAGAACGTAAACGCCCGTCGCGATTTTTTTGCGTCCTCGCATCGCTATGGCGATATATGAGGAAATTTGAAGATATTTCTAGGAAAACTCTATTGCATTTACAAGTGCGTACCTGCAAAGCCAACCAATCATATTCGATGTTTTTTATTTAACGAGGAAGTATTAAACAAGGAAAAGGATACCGACTCATGTTGGACGTCTAGTTAAGATTATGGGACGATAATCGATACTGCATATAAATACAGGTAGCAGCACCTATATACTTACTGTACATATGACATCAGACAAGACTTGAGCTACAGATCTTAGCCATCTATATTACAATAGACATGCGGTATTTCCAATTAATCTGTGTTCTGGTGGTAGCCACATTTGTCGCGGGTAGTGCCGCTAATGCATTGGTCAATGGTAACCAAAATGTTGGTGAAGGATTTGACGCATTCAGCCCTATATACGCAGCCAACTACACTTATATCAGCGGCGGACGGGCTTATTTATTTGGTACGTATATATCGTCGTAAATAGACGTATACATTATTTTTTTCCATCCTGTCAGGTGGCTAATAATTCTACCAATTAACGTTTAACAGCCTTCTACAATTTTCTAAGTAAATTATCACGTTTCTTTTGTGAAAATAATGTAATGGGAGGCATTTGGACATAAGGAGGAAGAAATGCAATTTTAAGTTTAAAACGTGATAATTACATTTCTTGGAAATAAAATCGCAGTTGTCAACAGTTTCAGATGGCGAGAGCCGCGAACAAGTTTTAAACGGATAACTTTTTTATGCCGCAAAGTGGCCTCAACTAATCATTTCTACGATCCGTCTAGCTCAGTGGTCATGGTAATAGACTGTTGAGCGGGTGGTCCCGGGTTCGATTCCCGGTGCAGGCTCTCGTTTATTCGATCATGGGGTACTGATGAAAATGCGCTATTCACAAAAAGTGTGTGCCTAAGCAACACGAAGGGTGCATAATCTCCTGCAGTGATATTCACTCAATGAGGAGAATTTCCCCACAAAAAAAAATTCCCCACAAACAAAAAATTCCCTGGGTTTATTTCCAAGAAGTCTAACCATTCTAATTCCAGAGAAATTAGGAGCCGTGTGAATATAAACTGATAATTGAGGTGATCCTTAACCATTTAGGAACGAAAACGGCAACA